>JANHGN010016083.1:114191-203400 GCA_024605025.1 Megaceryle maxima
TTTAAATTAGAAAAGAGTGGATTTAGATTGGATGTAAGGAAGAAGTTCTTTACCATGAGGGTGGTGGAGCACTGGAAAAAGTTTCCCAGGGAGGCAGTTGAGGCCCCATCCCTGGTTACGTTCAAGGTGAGGCTTGACAAGGCGCTGAGCAACCTGCTGTAGTTGAAGATGTCCCTGCTCTCAGCAGGGGGGTTGGACTAGATGACCTCTAAAGCTCCCTTCCAACCCAGACATTGCTATGATTCTGTGCTTTTTCCCATCACTTGTAAAAGTTACTGAGGCAAGTTGGAAGAACAATGTGGCATTGGGTTGTGGGACAACAGAGTCAGTCCCTATGAGATGCACTTGAGAAGAATACCTCCCCATTTAAACCTCTTTGAAGAGGAAATAGCTAGCCAAGGCTGTGCAATATACGCTTATTTAGAACGGTAGGTGTTTCATGGAGCTTAGAAACCTAAATGCTTCATGTCCATCATTGGTGACATCTACATTAATTATATCAATTTTTTGCAAAATTAGAGCACTTGTGCAGTTGGCAGGGGAGCGGGATTTGGCTCTGTCAGTCCATTAATTATATCGCTCTCTAGACTGTGTGCAAGATCCCCCACAGGCAGTATGGGGAGAACAAGGAAGAGCTCCTCTTTCATAGGTGACTGGTTCCTGCTCCAACTACTATGCTTTTAATCAAAAGGGGAAAAGGAGAAGCTGCCACAGCCTGCTTGGCACTTGGAATAACAGTCAGTCCTGGGTATTTTAATGCTTTACCACCCAAAATATGCTCTTGAACTTGTGAATCCCTGTTCCCTTATAGTTTTCTCCTTTATAGATCAAAACTGCTCATAAACTCTGGGTGAGTTGCAATGATAAATCCTTTATTTTATTTATTTACTACTTTGGTTCTCTTCTGTGGAAATAGCCACCATGGAAAAGAGGGTTTGTCTCCCTTCCCTCACCATGTTATAGATCTTAATTAAGAGGTCACACTGAAATGCCTGCATCATCTGAATTGGCTTTTCGCACCCAGGAAAGGATATGAGCCTTTAGCTTGTGAACAGTTTAAGGCAATATCTTTCATAGATGTTAAATTTCTTCAAAATAACTGGAGTGCAGCAAACTTTTCTTTGTAGCCTATTTTTAATCCTAGATGTCATTACATTATTGAACTGAGCCATTGGCAGTGCCAGGAGAGTTTTGTCATAGCATCCTCTTGCTTTTGTGAAATTTGAGCAAATAATTGTTCACGAACAGGGGTCTGTAAGAAGCCTGTGCTGCCATGAATTGATGAGAGCGTTTCCAAAGACATTTTTCAGTAATGATGAGCTGCTGACTTGCTTTGTGCTTGCTCCATTATACGCTAACAGCAAAAGTGACTTTGTATTGTACCTGACTGCAAATGATCCTGGCTATTGTCTCTCAGCAGTTTTACTGTAAGCCAAAACTCTAGCATCAGGTGTGGCTGGCCTTAGCTCAGGGAGCCTGGCACTTTGTAGAGGGTTTATAGGAAACAGGAGTTGGATTTAGGGCCTTTCTTGAGTTTTGAATTACTTGCTTTGGCCAGGATGAAATGGGATATAGAGGGGTTAAGGTTGAGGGTCATATCTGTGACGCAGGGCCTTTGAAGATAGCATAAGGAGTTACAAAGTGAAGTTAAATAGAGAAAACTTTTACAAATACTTCCACACTTTTTCACAGAAAATCTGAAAGCATTTTATAAAGCATCATGACTGCAAGATGAATGATTTATGTGTGGATGAAGAACACTGAAGCACAGAATAATTGCATGTCCAAACTAGACTCTCACACCGCTGAGGCAAAAAAATCCTTTTCTACCTCAGTGTCTTTTAATTTGTGAGATTAAAACCAGTTCAGTTTATTGAAACAATAAGCATTCAGGCAAATAACCTGACAATGTGTGTCTGCCATTAAAAGGAATTATAACTCAGAAAAAGTGGTAAGGGAGAAAAAAAAAAAAAAGAGCCTCCTCATTAAATGTTTCCAGGATGTTCTGCTGGTCTACAGCATGCTGATAATGCCTTTGGGTCATCAGAGCTCTCTTTCTAATACTTCTTTCTCTTCTTTCTCCCCCTGCTCAGTCAATTTTGGGGGTCCAATGTGAAGTGCAGAAGCAGCTGAAGGCCTTTGTCACGCTTGAGCGCTTCGAGCGAATCTACAGCTCCAGCATCGCCGGATGCCAGCAGGTCAAGAAGAACAAGAACTTTGCCTCTGGAGGCTCTATCTTTGGCAAAGGTGTCAAGTTTGCCATGAAGGATGGGCGCGTTGCCACCGACATTATCAGTGTGGCCAATGAGGATGGGCGGAGGATCGCGGCCATCCTGAACAACGCCCATTACCTGGAGAACTTGCACTTCACCATTGACGGGATGGACACACACTATTTCATCAAGCAAGGGCCATCAGAGGGTGACCTGTCCATCTTGGGCCTCAGCGGTGGACGGAGGACCCTGGAGAATGGCGTGAACGTGACAGTGTCCCAGATCAACACAGTGCTGAGTGGAAGGACTAGACGTTACACAGACATCCAACTCCAGTATGGTGCACTGTGTCTAAACACTCGCTATGGGACCACCTTGGACGAGGAGAAGGCCCGCGTCCTGGAGCTGGCCCGACAGCGTGCTGTCACCCAAGCTTGGTCCCGGGAACAGCAGAGACTGCGGGATGGGGAGGAGGGTATTCGCTCATGGACAGAAGGGGAGAAGCAGCAAGTGCTAAACACAGGCCGGGTACAGGGCTACGATGGCTATTTTGTGATCTCAGTGGAGCAGTACCCTGAACTCTCAGACAGCGCCAACAACATCCACTTCATGAGACAGAGCGAAATGGGCAGAAGGTGACAGAGAGGGTCGATGCGGTGACTTCTTGCCAAAGACAGCTACTCTTTTGTGGCCACTTACCTGACTGTGTTGTACTCAATCCTTTTTCTAAACTGAACAAGGCAGGGGGGGAGGAAAATAGAAAGAGAAGGAATAATACGGTTGCACTGTAACTCATGCAACATACTTTTTTTTATTATTCCTCTTTAATTTGGCCTTCACACATTTTTTGCAATGAACAGAAGGTATATTTTGCCGTAGTGTGATCACAGTGAAATTTACTGTCTCTTGTCCTTTTATTTTTTTTTTCCACCCCCCCCTTTGTGAGGAATCTGAAGTGGGGAGTCGTCAACGTACGTACGTCCTTAGGTGTGAAGTGCGAAATGGGTGTCTGTGCTAACTTGTGTCATCCTAACCCTTTCTGATTTGGGGCAGGGACAGATAGCCTTCCACCCAAAACATGGGGAGCCCACGGCATGCTGGAGAGCTCTCCCCAGGAAGAAAGGAGATGCAAAATGATGCTGATTCCAATACTCTGCAAGCGACCATCCGAATCATGTGCCTCAAAAGAGACCTTACAAGTAGTTTTCACGTTTCACTTGGGACATAGAGTGTTTTGGGGGGCGCTCCTGCTGAGAAGAAGTAGATTATAGAGGCAAAGGAGCTGATTATATTAACTTGCAAGATGATTCTCTTCCTTCCTGAACTGGAATAAAAAACGAAAAAAAATCAGTCTTTTTTCATTATGAAAGTAGATACTTTGGGGGTTTTTTTGTGTGTGCGCAAATCCTGGTTTTAGTTAAAAAAACCTATCAAAAGCCAAGAAAGGGACTCCTGCTCTATTGAGAAAAGCTAAAATAAATCCTCTCTCTCATACGTAGAGCTGTTCTATAGGTGGATTTAATGCACCCATGTTGTACATTTGCTAATGGCATTACTTCATTAAATGTATAGTGTTTCAGTACACGAGGCTATGTGTTTAACAGTCCACTGTGCTCTATCTGATAAACACAGTTAATTTTTAGGAAGCTGATTTGAATTTAAAAGTAGTTATAGTAACCCAGTGACATACCACTGAAAATTAGAGCGAGCTGAGCCCTGCTTTTCCTGATTCTGGAGCTTGTGTTTATTGGCTGGGAAATGCAGTTTTGAGTAGCATGCTGGCAAGTCGTTTATGACTATGGCAGATAAATGTCTCCTGGGGACTTTGGCAGCAGGGATTTTAAAATGTTTAATAAGTAGCAACAGCTTGTGAGTGGTGGGACAAGAAGAAGAATATTGGAATCAACCCTCTCACTGTTTCTTACATGAGCTCGAATTAAACAGAGAGCCCAGTTGACTGTTAGCAGTGAAGAAGGGGGAATGCCCACTACAGAGGGGACCAAGTGCTTTAATAAGAAACTGCTGACAAAGTTACTCGGCATGCTAATGTAATTTGTATTCACATAACCTCTGTGCTCCGGTATTTGCAAGAGTCCTTGAAATTCAAGGGAACAGGGAGATGAGCTTGGCATTCTTTTCCCTGCCTGAAACAGCCCTGTAGTATCAAGGGTCATTCCTGCAGATAGAGGCGTTACCCCTCTCACTGGTACTCCGTCTGGAGATGGCAAACCCTGGTCCCAAATAGATGTCTTGATCACACTTACACCTGCACATATCCTGACTCTTAAGAGCTCTCATCGTGTCTCTCTGAGAACATCTCAATTCTGGGGTTTTTTTTTATTCCATCCACTTTGGTTTTTGCTTCCCAGTTCTGCAGAGATAACCTGAGACACACAAATCCGTGCCAAGGATGATTCTTTACTCAGAGCCCTACAATGCACCTATGTCCCCAGAGTGGGCCCTCCTGCACTTGTGCCACCACCACTGACATCTTCCAGCATAGCCTGATAGTTCTCTGTCTGCTCCAGTCCCCAAGATAAAGTGGAGGCATATGTTGGGCACACAGTCCTTGAGCAGTGAAATGTTGGCAGCCCCAGTGTTATCACGTTTTCCTGTCTATGCTGGCTGCCAGCTCCGTCTGCCTTGCTTGTCTGTTCCCGGGTGCTTGCCAGGAGAAAGGTGATGGGATGGAAATTCCCCCAAGAAACTATTCCTCCTCCAGTTCCTAATCCCTAATACCTTTGGCTGCATGGCCAGAGTTTTGGCAGCTGCAGAGCCCCAGGTTTGACCCACACTGGGGACACCCACCAGTATGATCCTTATTTTCTGGTGGTCCCTCCTGCTTGCAGCAAGGGTGATACTGCTCATGCTGTAACTCAGTGCTGTACTTTGAACCACCCCTTGCAGCAAGAAACCTTTATTACTTTGGCAGGAGTGAATCTCGGGCAGCTGGGCTAGCAAGGGTATCCAGCTCCAGCAGATCTGGATGGGAGGAGATGCGTTGACCGAGCCAACTCTAGGCTTTGGCAAGGGAGAAGTTGTTTTGAGCAGCAGCCTTCCAGGGATGGTTAAAAGGCTACAGCATTACCGCCTGCATTGCCAGTATCAAGCTCTTGGCAAACTTCCGTTGCCCTGAGGATGCACTGTTGGGGATTGGGGCAGTATTGGCCAAACCAGCAGTTGCTACCTACTAGAAGGAGGCACACCCTTTTCCCAGGGCTAGACAGCTCCCTGCTTCCCCCTCCCTGAGTCACACCAGGGACAAATGCCTCACAGAACCTCAACTTTGTGATGTCTTTGAGTGTCTAAGCCAGCATGCACAGAGTAAAAGAAACCTGTGGGAAGCTGGGTAGAAAGGCATAAGTCCTGGGTGAAGACCTGCAATGCAGAGAGAGCTCGTTGTGCATCCCATTTACACTGGTCCCCTCTGAGCAGCTCTGACAAGAAGTGATGCTTCTATATCCATCCCTGTCCATGTGTTACAATGTTAAGAGGAGTAGTGCAAGAGTAAATGGGCCTTTCTATGCAGCCAAGGAAAGGGATTCAAGTGTGAAATATTCCTACTGGAAACCTGCCAGCCTGAGATGGCACCTCTACAGCCTTACACAGACTCTTCAGGTTATTACATGAGCTAATGACTTTGTGGAGTTCATGCATTTTTCAAGAGTCTTATGGTCACGCTGCACACGTATGACATGCCTACATCTGGGAGTCATCCCGCTCTGCACCATGGTGAAGGCAGTTTGGGTTGCATTTCTCAGCATCCTTAAGCAGCAGTGGAAAGTGACTGCACCCGTCTTCCTGCTGGGTCCATGAGGGCCTTCAGGACCTGCACCTGGCATGGAAACTATGGACATTATATCAAAAAAGGGAGAATATATATATATATATATGTGAAAGTATATATATGTATGTGTTGTTCTGCTCTTTATCAAAATCAAAACAATTAAAAGGGTTGGTTGTCTGGGGACGGACCTGTGAGAAGACAGCTCTTACATTTCTGAAGTCTCAGCCTCTCTGAAAAATTTCCACTCATCAAAACAAGAAAAAAAAAACATTTTCAGTCCTGAAGTCCCAAGTTTCCCCCTTTGTTAGTGAAATATTACTTTTCTACAGGACCTCAAGTGCATTCCCATGGAATCTGCAGGAATGGGCTGTGAACACAATGAGCTGTGCCCTACTTGAGACACTGCACTCTGCTACACACAAGCATTTCCATCTGACTGATGGCCCCATAGCCCCCTCTAAGCCCTTGCTTTGCCCCGTTTGCCTCCCCACGGACCGAGGCTGCTGCTGTCTGACCTTTCTTGCTTTGCTCATAGGCAGAAAGGTAGCAGATGCTCATTTCTTTAACTCTTGGAAGAGCTGGGTGCAAAACCTAAGCACTAACCTCAATATTCCATTTCTCTACATGCTCTTGCAACATGCAGTTGCATGCCAGACCATTGCCAAAGGAAAATGTCACCATGGCCTTGTGTGCTTTTATGGCTTGACTTTGAGAAGTCACTGCTTTCTTGACTCCCAAAAAAAGGACTCACTCAGGTACCAAAAAGGGTTTCCCTTCAAAATGCAAAGGTATACCTTAAATTACTTTGAACTCCTGGGCTTTTCTCCAGCCTGAAGAGTGGTAGGAAGGATCATGGCTGGATCATGGCTGAGGCTCACAGCTCAGAGGAGAAAGTACAGCAGTCTGGAGCAGGGCTTAGAACTCCCAGGGTGAGCAGTGGGTAAGGACCAACAGTTCAAGCCCTCAGTAGCTGGTACTGGTACCAAAACATGCCCCTTTTTGAAGGAACAACAGTCACAGCACCAACTTCCTGTGGCATCCAGACATGAGATAGTTCCATGAGGGCTCTGCCACTAAAAAACATCCTGTGTGCTCAGCCCAAGGGGAGAGGAGCAAAACTAATCTGGCATTGCGAGAAAAGCCGCACTGTTTGTTTCCTTCAAGCTCTTTATTTTTTTTTTTTTTTTCCCTTTCAACTGAAGATTGGAGCTTGGAAAAATCATTAAGCAGCAGTGACCGGAGGGAATCACGCAGCTCATCATATCTTTGTCATCACAGCTATTGATCAGAGCCACGATGAAAATGGGCCAACAACTCTAAACACCAGGCGAGAGCCGATGAGGCGAAGGTCTTAAGAGCCCTGATGCTTGATTTGGGTTTAAAAGACACAGATGATTGGGAGCAGTCCCTGAGACACCATTTGGTCGTAACTTAGAAACAGTGAGGGATGTCTGTAATATATCTGTAGTTGCTTTATTGAGCATAGGGATTGGTGTAAGATTCTGCTTGGTCTATTATAGAGACAGCATAACTAGAATAAATCAGAATTGGGGTTTTTTTTAAAATAAGATCTAATAAAGTACTTTTTTCAGCTGTGACTTATAAGTGTCACCATGATAGATGGAAGTGAAATCCATTATGCAAAGACAAGGCTATTAACAAGAAATTTTAGAATTTGATTTTATGATTTACAGAGAGGCCCCCCTCATATTTACAGCACAGCAGTCTGGCTTGATTCAATCTCCACGTAACTGAAACTGGTGCCAGGATCTCAGTTAGTCCTGGAGCTGCTTTTTAAATGGGGAGGAGAAATAAGTGCCTATCACGTTAATAATGGAGCTAAAAAGATGGTTTCACTTGTTAAAATGTTATCCCCTCACTTTGGTGGCACTGCCAAAACTTGGAAATATGGATGCTAAGCCTCCGTTTTGGGGCTGGGGTTTGGTGGGATAAAATCTGTCTGCCAGCAGCATCCTCCATCCCACAGCAAGGTGGCCTGGGGTATTTTTGCTCCTGTTGTTACAGTCCTCCACAGGACAGCAAGTTTTTCAGTGTCTCTTTGTATTATGATCACTAAATAGTTTGATATATGAAGTCCTCCCCACCTTTACACTGAAAAATTTTTATGAGTTTTGTAAAAACGAAAAAAGCAAACCATCTTTTTTTTGTGGTTTGTTTTTTCATCTCTAGAGTATATTTGAATAAAATTACCTTTGACTGCAGAGCACCTTTAAACAGACACTGCAGGGATATGTAGTGCCCTGTCCAGAAGCCCCCATGTCATTCCTGAATGAAGGGCCACTGCTTGTCCCAAGGGCTGTTTCCTGCAGTGCTTTTACATCCTCTGTTACCCAAACTAAAAACAATCCAGCCCACCTAAGGGAAGGCTTTTGTGTCTCTTCCCTATTTTCTTTTAATTACAATAAAATTTCATGTTCCTGACAAAGTATTACATGGCTCAACTGCTAATTCCCATCCTGGAGGTCAATGCTTTCTGGGCAGGGGAGCACAGAAAACTAGAAGTGAGAAGTAAATACAAATATATATACTTTTTTTTTTTTTCTCAGAGCTGGAAACTGTTCAAGCAAACAATAGAACTTTCCATAAAGAAATTAAAAACTTTTGGACAGCTTGTGTATGTTGTTGGAATAGCCAATCAAAGAATCACACTTTTCTATTAAAAAAATATGTTTGTGTGAGGACTTCTAATGCAGCTCCATCCAAGAAGAGGACTTTGTATCAAAGCTGCATCTGTAAGCCCAGCACTGAAGACTCTTGTCATTACCCTGTGTAATAATTTTCCTGAAGTCTGGAACTAATTTTTTGAGGAATTTTTTTTCTCAACAATTTGTGTTTCTAATATTGTATTCTCAACTGTGTAAATACAACCAGGCTGTAAATAAATGCAGATGTAGATACCTTCTAGAAAAAAAAAAAAAAAAAAAGAAAACAGAAGTGACCGTGTGTAGCCTTCGGTGACAAATAAAAGAATATTTTGTGTTTAAATATTGGGGGGGGGGGGGGTAATTATTTTTCTGTGAAAATGTTTAATTTCTTCACCTCAGCTGCTTGGTCCTTACCTGGGAGATGGACCTCTTGCAGAATTTGACCAAAATGTTCCCCTACTCCTTGAATTTGCTTCTTCAAGAGCATCCCCCACCTGTACCAAGCGTGTAGGGTTGCAGGTGCCCCCAGGACTGCTGATCTGAGAGGTAGTGCCAGGGATTTGGGACATCCCTGAGGCACTGGGGAAGCCTCCATTCTAGCAGAAAGGCAAGTAAACCAGGGAAGAAAGGAAATTTAAAAAAAAAAAAAAAAAAATCAAGTTATTTCCAAAAGAAGAAAGTCCCAAAAATTCCCCAAAAATAAAAAATCAAAAACTCAAGTTTTCATTAGATTTTGTGCTATGTCCAGTAGAGATGTGCATCTGTCCCTCATTCATCCAGGAGAAGTCAATGAAGCACTTGCCACAGTGACCTAGGGAAACCCTCATGGGATCCTTGTTACTGCCTGGTCCAGCCTTGCTGCTTGCTTGTTCTGATGCTTCAGGAAAATAGCGAGAATAACTTCAAAAATATTTTTAAAAATATGGCTAGATGTCTGTTGAGGAAAGTATTCTTGCATGGTCCTTGGGGACAACTTAATGGGAAGATGAAGAATAGGACCAGGTGGCAGCTACTAGAGGAGGAGTGGGGAGTCCCTCTGTGGCCATCCAGATTTACTGCCTGGGCACAGCTCTGCTTTCCAAAACCTGGTGAAACTGCGTGTTTTAGGACAAAAACCAAAGTCATGCCTTGCTGGGTGTAATTCCCTTCTCTGGAGGTAGGTGTCTGTGATAGGTCAAATAAATGGCATCTCTCTCTTGTGGCACTAAACAGAGCCAGAGGTATCAGTTCAGACCTCTGTACGCATCTTGTTACCTGAGAGGATTCCAACTGCTGGTGGATATTAATGCATATGAAATTTCCCTAAGGTTTCTACCTGGTTTGGGTCATTCCTGGTGGGATGTTGTCCTCTTCACGAGCAATATATGTTTTGTTTCATGGCCAAGTTTCTCAACATTCAGCTTCCAGCAACCAGATCTGGTATAGCTTCTCCAGACACCTCACAAAGCAAATGTCCCCCTGACAAGAGCAAGTCCCCTCTTTGCTGTCCTTTTGCTACGTCACGCAAGATAAACTTCTCCAGCCTCATGGCACAAACTCTACTTTCCAGCTGCTGGATATTTTTAATTTTTCTGTCCTCTGGTGTGTTTGGCCACCTTTCTTTTAGCATGAAGGTGTCACTTGCCTTCTACAGAAAGGCAGGGTCTTGCTCCCATGCTTGAGGGGGATTTTTATCTCCATGGAAGGCATAGGTCCCTTCTTTCTTGCCACAGAAAGTAGCTATTGAGACAATTACCTGATGACCTTGACATCCTCTTCCGAGCCTGTAGGTGTGATTTGCAGCCCCTGCTCTGAGGCAGATGCATTAATTTGCATCAGGCTGTTTTTCATGTGCATTTTCTAAGGCTGTGCTTAGCCAGGGGATTCAGATCACCCTGTGACAGTGAGCTGCCCTCACTGGTACTCACCATCCATTACTTGTTGTGCCACTTGTGGTGGAAAAGACCCCGCTTTAAATCATTGATAATCATATTGAAATTAATTTGACTAAGGACTAATTCCTGAGGGTAGACAAGGAAATAGCAACCTTTTAAGTTGACAGTGATTCAGATTTTGCTCTGCCTCATGTAGTCGTGCCAGATAAAACCAATGTTTTAATCAAAATATTGTGGATAGTAACTCAAGTGCTTTCAGGAGAGCTGTCCTGCCAAGCCAGTTCAACAGGCCAGATCACATCATGTTTTTAATAGGGGCCATACCCAGAGGCCACTGGCTTATCTTTCACAAGACTGCTTCTAAGATGTAAGCACAGAAAAAAAAAAAAAGGGCTTTTCTGCATTCCTTATAGAAAGCAACTAAAGCCTCAGCTATAAATCACATCTCGTATATAGTTGGAAAGTACTAAACCCGAAGAATTGTAATTATATTCATATGAGAAAAATAGACATGCAGAAAATACAGGGGATATGCCTTCAGATGGGTCATCCCCATGGCCCTTCCCAGGGCCAAAACCAAGGCTACTGTCTGGCATAGCACATCATACAGCACACATGAAATAGTGGTCCCTCCAGGACATTTTAGCTTGGTTGCTGTATCTTGAGATGGTGTATGCACCCATGCAGTGATGGGATGCAACAGTCCAGGTAGATAAACATCAGCTGCAGCACACTCCCACCACACAGCATGGACAGGGCAATGGCACACCTGCAGCCTGGAGAAAGTCCAGGGTTACAATCTAACACTCCCAATGCCTTCAGTTCTCCTCCAGAAAGATGTAGATTCAAGACAAAGAAAAGTTGAGCTGCTGCTGAGAGTGGGGACAGAGATTCTTGTAAAGAGTGACCTGCTTTAAAAAATTATCTGATTGTTAGTGCGTCCCTTTGAAGCAACTGACCTCGGTCCTCATGAAAGCATGACAGTTCTGGTTTGGACAAGTCATTTTTACATGGCAATATTTGTAGAGAAATTTCCAGGGCAAGAGATGCTCCTCTGAATGCAATCTGCTGAAATAGTGGTAGTCTTAAGAGGGACTCACATGAGTTACTGTGATTTTTGATCTTTTAAGAGCATTTCTTGGGTTCTGCCTAGAAAAGTGTTCCAACCACCAGCCCACTCCACAAGCCGTAGCACCTTTCTTCTCCTCCAGCATGTAGTTTGTAAAAACAAGAGACTTCCAAAGCCCTGCCAGCACATCCTTGCCAGGATTTATTCAGCAAAAGATGGGAAGGGATATAGGAATACGGCAAGAGATGTATCCTTGTGGTTAATGACCCAGCATACTCAGGCTTAAAACCAGCTTGTCTCCCACTCTCTGAATTAAATAAAAGAGAACCACAACCAAAATACAGCTCTGTGTTTGGTCTTTGATCCGCCACATTGCACAGGCTGCTTGAGCCGCTCCGAGTCCACCTCTTGAGTCACAGAGCAAAGTTTTTTAACCTCAAGTTCAGAAAATGTTTTCTTACCCCAGGGTTTCTCAGGCAGGGGAAGTTGATGGCCGGATCATTAGAGCAAGCTTGTTCAGCAAAGCCGGTCCCACAAGTGAGATGCTGCAAGCGAGCGGGACCATGCAATGGCTTTGATTTCTGCCTCCAAGAGCAGATGAGAAGGGTCTGTTAGTTCATCATTATGCTGTTATTTTCCATCTGGGAGATACTCGTATCCTCCAGGAGTTTTACATAACCAGACCTCATCATCTACCATCAGTCTGAGCTTCAAAACCCTCAAGACCTAAACTTGAAGCCAGCATGTGACAAGCCTGGCAGAAAAGCATTCCTAACAAGCAGAACTGCTCATCAGTGGTAGAGAGATAATCAAGACAGAAGGTTAATAAGCCACGGCAGGTCACAGGCTGGTAGAAGATTGTGCGACTACACTCTGTGATGCAGCCAGAAAGGTGTTCATGAAACCATTTCTACAAATCTTTCTCCATGTAATTCGTGGCCCCAGATTTTAATGGAAAAAAAAAAAAAAAGAATAAAACTGATTTTCAACCGAAGTATACACAGAAATAAGGATTTTGTGGTCATTTGAAACAGCTGTGATTCATACCTGTGCTGTGCTTCTCATCAGAAATTTCCTTCCAGCTACAGAAATATTACCTCCATTTTACAAGCGGGACAAGTAAAGCACTGAGGTTAAATGTTTGGTCCGAGATCACATGGTTGGAGGTTAAATAATTAAAAAATCATGGCTCTAAGGCCCTGTTCTAGTCACTAGCTGGAATGACCTCTTCTGGGATGAGTTTTCTTATTTCATTATTTTGTTGTCTGAGTCACATGCTCCCACACCCCTGTAATAAAGTAGTGTTTAAAGGGGCTGATTTCAGACTGCAGGGATCAAAGAGCATTTGGGAACAGCACCCTCTGTTGGGCTGGTAAGATCTCTCATCACTGCAGGTGAGCAGGCTCTTCACACCAGGATGAGACTGAAACGCAGTGTTTGCTGCATTTCAGAATTGCCTCTAGTCTGGAGGGAAGAACTGGCTGTTCCTGGTTTCCCTTGTGCAGTCTTCACAGTGGGATGGAGCTTGGTCACAAACAGGAGAAAAATGTTCATTAGCAGAAGTAATCTGGAGTTTCTGGTTTTCAGACAACTTCAGAAGATTCTTGTTTAGCACTTTATATTAGATGTCCAAATCCAGCACATGGTAGTCCACAGTGGCACATGGCCATGAACCAGCCACGGACAGGCTCATGGCAGAAGACACTAAAGCAAAGAGATCAGTAAGGGTGAGTCAGGAGTTAACCTACTTCTATACCTAAAAAACTTCTCTATTCATACTGGGCAGGATAAGCGTTCCTGGGGCAGGAAGAAAGTACACCAAACCTTGACAACAGTCCAGGAGCAGGTCCCAAAGGTGGCCCAAGAGTGCAACTACCTTGAGGATCTCACTAACTTGCTGCTGAGACCTTCACAGCCCAAGGGGTGAGTGGCACCAAGATATCTTTTTGATGTCAGCTGTTGGATCTCAGTAGTCTCTGAGTTTTGGTCCAGGAACTTAAGCTAGCAGCTGTAAGTGGTTAGCCTCCTTGAGAGTTTACTTTCTGTCATTCTGGACATGTTCTGCACTAGGGTCCTCTTATGTTCATAGTGTATGCCCTTGCTTGTGCCAGTTCTGCTTCAGGGAAAATAGTTGGGGCAAGAGGATACCACGCTCCAGCGTCACTCTGTATCTCCACCACACTTTCATGCTATGCCTCCAGTGCTCCCATAACTCTGGAAGTCACACCAGGAAAAGCCATTTCCAGCATTTAGTGAGACATGATCAAAGAAGGTCACCTGCATGCCCCTTCCCTGGAAGTGTTCAAGGCCAGGATGAATGGGACTTGTAGCAACCTGGTCTAGGGGATGTTGTCCCTTCTCATGGTATGGGGGATGAAACAAGATGAATTATAAGTTCCCTTCCAACCCAAACCGTTCTATGATTCTATGACTACAGCTCTGGGAAACTCAGGGCTTCACATCTACGCAGCATGCAGGCACAATAAGCTGCATGAGCTCCATGGGCTACTCACAGCCCACTACTGAAAAGGAGTTTTGTATTCACATAGAAATATGTGAAGACATAAAAAAATGTGTCTAAAAAGCAGCCACAAGATAGATTTTCAGGTCCTTATGAGCATTTAGGAGAATCTTCCACCTCCTCCTGCTCTCCCCCCACCCTTACAAAGTTGCACCCCCCCATTCCCGCTTTCCTGCCTGCAGGTGCACTTTGAGCAAGCAGAGCACTGTGTGATTGCTCAGTGCCCTACATCACCAGGTCTTGTCATCTGGCAGCTTTTCTAAACACAGCTTTCTTCCTCTCAGCAATTCTGTGGGGACCTTGAGAAATGACTGCAGCAAACATGCCCTGGCACTTCAAAGTTGGAGGGCTGACGACTCTTGAAATGCACTTTTCTTCTTGTCTTTTTTATATACGTATATATTCCCCTCACATGTCTAACAATGCCATCTGTGTTGGCACAAGCTCTGTCTCTGGCCATGAACCTGTGCAAGAGAGTGATCCAGGTCCAGGGATGTTTTTAATGTTTCCTATAATCAAATAGGGAAAAACAGACTTCTGCATGAAAACCCTTGGGAAGGCATAAAAAGCAGTCCGGTTTTTGTATTTTGCAACATAAAACTACTTGGAAATGGCCAAATTCTTCCTTCTAAGTTTTGATTTCTGGATGAAACACGGAGAGGAAGAACCCACTGCTGCATACTCCTCTACAGCCAACAGAGAACAAGTTATTGAGGTCTTAGGTGAGCTGGTGGCTTGTTGTGTTCTTCTGGCAATCTCTTTGTCTATGGGGAGGTACCTCAGAAGTGGATAAACTGGCTCTACAGTAAAATGAGGTAATCTGAACTTGAGGGAGAAAACTCAACTTTTTGAAATCATCCATTTCCTCTTTGTCTTTTACTTTCCTCTCATGGAATGAGAAGTTAAATGTCCCCCAGCCTTTTAAAGAGAAACATTCACTGAGGAACTCAGGTTCTAAACTAGCCAGAAGGGTAAAATTGCAAAGCCAGAAATGTCTTTCATGAAGGTCCTCATTCAGGAATGAGCTGAAGTATCCATTTCAGCTGGTACTACAACAAGCATCAGTGTCCCACTAATACTTGTTCAGATACTTTCATCTCACTCTTATCTGGGTCATTTCTCCAGCTCTAGCTGCTGTCAGCCTCCACCCTCTCATCCCAATTTCTGTGATCTTCCAGTGTCCGTGATCTCCCAAGGAGAATTTGGACTGCTCCTTAGATGAACAATGACAGAAATTTCACTCTAAACCTTTAATTTTGTACAAAATGATTTGGCATCTTTTAAAACTTCTTCTTTTACCATAAGTCAATCTTTGTAACCCAAAGGCTGTTTTGGAATGAGGACTTCTTTAAATATCAGTTAAAAATGCAAAGCACTCCCTTTCAGCTACCCATAAAGAAAAAAACACAGTCATGTTTTGATATTTAAAAAGTTTTCTCATCATCTTTTGCTATATCTATTCAAACGTAACACAAATTTGCAAATAATTTCACTTGTCATGCATGTCACTTTTACAAGTGTATTCTTGGTCCATACACCATGGTTGCTATCTGTCTACTTTGGACATTTAGGTGCAAAAAAATGCTGGCAGAGTACACTGGCTCTTGTGTGTTCATCTTTGGGACCAGCTTTTCTCCTGGCCTTGGTTCACCACCAAATACACTGAGGCTGGCGGACTTGATGGGGTATCTCCATTTGCCAAGTCTGTCTCAGTGTCTGCAGCCTCTGTAGGCAATGGCACTTGCATGTACTGAATGCACAGAACAAATGTGGAACACCAGTGAGCTTTACTTTAGTCCAAACCTAAGGGTTTACCTCAATGTTTTCTTCTAATATCACTCCTTTGGCACTCTGTGGCTGCTCCATACCATGACCAAAGACTCAACAGTGGATGTGTCAGTGCTAAGAGATGGACAACCACCCACACCAGCACAGATGGGTGTGCTCCATGGCAAGATCCACTGGAGAGACCATGTACCTCTGTGCAGAATCTAGCCATGATCAGGGTCCTCAGGTCCTGCCACACTGCTGAAGACAAAGGGAATTGCTTCACCATGGCTGGAAATCTCTCCCCAGCAGTAAACTCTATATAAATTACTCATGGAGCTGTGAAAACACCACATCCCCACACACCCTCCCCCAACATTTATTCCCAAAATTTGGAAGGTTCATAACATAGCAGCTCTCAAGCAATGATTGCCTCTTTCATAACATCTTCTCTTAAAAGAAAATGTTTAAGTGTTTGTCAGTCTAACTTTTGACATTTGCTATGCAATGGATCAAAGTGCCCTGATAATAAAAAGAAATTAAATCAAAATATATGAAGGCTCTGGATAAATGTCCTTTTTCAAAATAATTTAAATGCAAAAAAAATAACAGAGCTGAAGCCTGCAGTAAATGTCCAGTATTCCAATTATTGGAGATAGATTCTACATAACCTGTACATTTTTTTTTTTTTTAATGAGTTTATTTTGACACGATCTCTGCATTTTCAGCTGTTGGTAAGGAGAAAAAAAAAAAACTTCCCAGGGCCATTCAAGATAAGCCATGGTTTCCTATCTCTTTTCACTGAAAATACCAATGAAACTTCTTCCAGTTATCCCCATCCTCCTTTGGTCTGTTCTTATTAGTCTTATCATTTTAGTGCCTCCTTTGATATATAATCCCTTTATATTGTGCAGTGATAAATCAAAATAAAGTGCACCAGTGAGTGATTCTATTGTTATTAAAAGGTCAGCTGTAAGAGGGTTGCATCCCATCACATATCCTAGAGAATTAATGGGAGGTACAGTAAAAATAGGAGGCACCATGTTTCCTGAATACATTTAAACACTGCAACATCCCTTCAGCTGAGCTTCATGATGGACCTTGCAACACAGTGTGGCCCAGGCAGGGCTGCAAAGTCTGCAAGAAACACATCCCTGTCCTTTTGAGGGGGCTGCAAACATCAACGCTGAATTAATAACAAGCTTTGCTCATCAAGCTTTTTTCTACAAGTACTTCAAAGTGATCAGGGTCCATTATGCAGAACAGTTGTCACCATTATCCCCACCTCAGCTCCCCATTGCCCTGTCCCACTGCCATGGCAGTGAAGGGATGCTGGAGACTGCTCAGAGAGGATTGGTTTAGGGACAATAAAACCTTCTGCAGGAGCCTTATCTCCCTCTCTCTCACATGGCACTGAAATGTGCTCGGAGCATTTATTAAGAATCTGTCAATAAGATCTTCCCGAAAGTGTTTTTAAGATACATCATCATGCTTTTCCCCATCATTTTCATGAGTGGAACTGTCTTATCCTGCAACAGCTTACTTGGTTATTGTAATGCCCAGAGCAGATCTCCTGGAGTTTCAGATTTTAGACTTCTCTGTATTGCAGGAGCACTAATCCAAAGTGCTGCCAGGTCAGGGCAGAAGGTGTCAGGCAGCATGTGAGGACAAAAAAAGAGAAGGTAAGAAAGTGTAACACATTTTATGTAGTTTCTATTCCTTACTCAGCCTCTTGCTCCTTTTTGGCAAACCCACCTAAACTGGGGACCACACAAGAGGCAACACAGAAGGCAATATGGAAAAAGTATGTTTCCTGACTACTGAGGGAAAAAAAAAAAAAAGTGATGAAATACTCCCTCATAGTGTGAATTTTCAAAAGAAAAAAAAAAAAAAAAGGTTGGATTTCTCCCCTGGTGTTTGGTAGTTTGAAAAATAAATAAATAAATAAATAAAAAATTAGCAAAGAAGCATGAAGTTGCCCATGGATGTAAATCTTCCTTTTTTACCCAGCTCAAATCATTCATCAGGGTAAATTTTTTGGGGGTTTTTTTGTTTTGTTTTGTTTTTGTTTTTTTAATAAAGAAAGAAATAAAAATACTTGTTCTCAGTCTGGGTGGAAGAACATAATAGAAATCAGTAACCAGAAGCAAATACACTGACAAAATTAAATGCTAGAGGACAGGCAGCAACAGGCAAGCCAAATTCCCCAAATCACTGAGCACACTGAAGAGTATGGCCCAGACTCACACATACATCCCTATCAATTTGGGCAGCAAGAGGTAATCCGCCACCCTTGCTCCCCCAGACAATGCAGAAATTGTCCAATTTCTACTGACTGTCCCTAATTCTCCTTTCTTTTGCCACCAGATGTGGTGCACAGAGCTTCGGGAGTTCGGTTGGCTGCAAAAAGGTCCATGCTGGCCTCCAAAGGGCTGGGACACTATGGGCAAGCAAAGCAAGCAAAGGAAGAAGAAATTAGCAGTAAGGTGGCATATGCTTTGTCCCCACCGGTCATATATTAGCAAAGCACATGGGCTGTTTGCACAAAACAAACACATCATGTGGTATTTGCTCAAAAATGGCTTGGGTGAGCTATTAACACTTCATTAATACGTGATGAAAGGCAAATTTAGAGAGCTCCCCAAAGTGATTGAAAGCACCGAGGGGCCCATAAATGAAATGATAATGTAATGTAAATAAGGCTGCATTATACAGAGATTGGGAATTCGCCTATGATCTAACAAAAGCTGCTGGATGTTACCAGAAATGCATTCCCCACCTTCCCTCCACCTTCCCCAGTTTTGTGCAAAGGTAATATTGTAAAATTATAAATTGCAAGAACGAAATTTTCGACCTCCCTAAAAAAAAGGAAGAGCTGAAATAGAACAAATGCAGGGTTTATATAGATCGAATAAACCCTCCTGCTTTTGTCTTTATTGAGTTTTGGTTTTTTTTCCTTTTTTTGGGCCCCAGAATTTAAAAAAAAAAAAAAAAAAAAGGCAGAGGGTGAGCAGAAAATATACCAGTATGCAGAGGACACCATTCTGGCATTTCAAAAATTTTTGATGTGCTGCTCTGGACTATTTTGAAAGAACATTGGTCCTTATCTCACTACCTATTTTACATCTCTCTCACCTGAAGTCCCCAGAGGAGTGCCTGTGTTGCCCATTAACACACTCAGACTGGTGAGACCTGGTGAGACAATATTGTCTCACTTGGGCCAATAACACCAAAAAAATTTTAGGCAGAGAGAGGGCAGTGAAGATGGAAGTCCATTAACAGTAATATATCTCCAACTGCTGTAGAGGCTGTTAGTGTTAATGCTTATTTTTAGTGTATTTCAAAAGGACTGAATGAATCCATAAGTACCTCTCTGTCCCTTTTCAGGGATTTTGTTCCAGAATTGAGGTCACTGTGCCACCAGCTATCCAGAAGCACAGATAAAGTTTCATACACACTTGAACCTAAATTTCTCAGTGATCCTTTTCAGACCTGTCACATAGCTGTAGCTACTTCTCCACCAGAATTGATCAAAGGACATGTCCATCCTGTTCACCATGAAGCTCCTGAAGTATCACTACTCAACTAATTGCACTACTCTCCCATTATAGTCAATCAAGAGCAATTGGGTCATGATCCATCTCATCCTAAGACAGATGGCTACATTAGCACTGGTTTGTCCAGGAGGAAGGGAGGTGGGTTGAGGCTCAGAGGAGACCTTATCGGTCTCTATCACTACCTGAAAGGACATTGTAGCAAGGTGGGGGCTGATCTGTTCTCCCAAGTAACAAGTGATGGGACAAGAGGAAACAGCCTCAAGTTGCACCAGGGGAGGTTTAGGTTGGATACTAGAAAAATTTCTTCACCAAGAGGGTTGTCAAGCCCTGGAACAGGCTGCCCAGGGAAGTGGTGGAGTCCCCATCCCTGGAGGGATTTAAAAGCTGTGTAGATGTGGTGCTGAGGGACATGGTTTAGTGGTGAACTGGCAGTGCTGGGTTAGCAGTTGCACTTGATATCTTCCAGGTCTCTTCCAACCAAAACAGTTCTATGATTCTATTATTCTATGATTAGGACAGATGCCTCACACTTTAGAAGTGACTGTTTCTCTCTACTGGCTATAATGGGAGCTGAAGCTGAGCTCTGATGGTGGTTGCCATTGGCTGCCATTAGTCTCACCCTCACCAAGAGCTCCTGGAGGTTAATGGTGGCCATGTGCATTGATGCCACCTGAGAAGAACAGACTGTTGATGTGGCCTCATGGAAGATGTCTGCATGGAAGGACAAGCTTGAATTACTCTTCAGCAGTAAATCTGTTCCCTAAAAATAGTTTTTAGCAAGTAGCTGGGAGAGATTTCTTGGAGGCTCTGTGAAGTATCAAGAAAGCATGGTAACTTATGTGTCTTTGGGGGGAAAAAAAATTCCTGGCTTTCCAAAGGGATATTAATGACTAGCAGATGGTTGAGAGACTAGGAAAATGGATAGTTCAAAGATGCCATAAAATGAAAGAAGTCCTAGAAAGGGCTATCCATTGAATTAAAATATTAGGCATTCATAATTTTTTGTGAATGGAATTCACCAGAACTGATCTGTTCAGGCCTAGACAAGCAGGTTTATATCCCTGCTCCAGTCAAGCCCCTGGCTGCTACTCATGTGAGTCCTTATTGGTCAGGTCAGTGGGCCCATTTCTCCCACAACTACACTCCCATAGGTGATTTTTCACAGAAATGCAATGTGAAGTATGTTTTTCATCACTTCTGGCCCTTTATATTCTCATTCCACATCCCTCTGTGTGTTGGCTAACGTGAGAATGGTAGATACCGCCTGTTTCCAAACTTAGGATGAAAGCCTGGGGGTTTTATCATCTTTCCATGATCCAGTTTGGTTAGCCTTGTTATTGCTATTGGCACACAGATCAACAGTTATCATTTGCCAAATGAATAGCATTTGCCATGGCTTCTCAGTGTGGCAAGTCCTAGCAACAACAGCCTGCTACTTATTAAGTCACACACACTCAGTTTTATTTCAATTGACATATCTCTGGTTATTTGGCACAAAAACGTGAATTGTAGTCCCATGAATGCACAATTGTGTTGAAATATAAGTTAGTAAAAAATCTAGTTACCTTCACATAAATGCAAATGTCTGCTTCTTCCATGATGAACAGCAGCTCTTCACATCCTCATCTGAATTAAGTTCATGCATTTCCTAGTCTCTGAGGAAAAGAAGAAAAAGAAAAAGTAAAAAGTCCATAATTGTGGCCAAAGCTTAGCAAGGCCAATCACAGACTAACAAACACCTGTCCTGTATCCATGCAAACCCCATCAGGGAAGTGTAGCCTTCCGAAGCTTTGTAAAGGAGGAAAGCATCACTGCTGGATCCCCGTCTGGAAGTGATCCATGATGTACACATGGCTTGGATGCAGAAAGCTGCAAGAATGCCACTGCAGTTTGACACCAACCAGCAGCTCATGTTTTCATCCATTTTCTGTGCACATACTGCAGGCTTTATAAATCTCCACTTTATATCCAGAATATTCCTGGAAAAAAGATTGCTTCTGACAAGGATTTCTTTTTTATTATTTTATTTTTGAAATATAGATTTTTTTTTTTTTATATACAACACGCTTCTATTGTGTTATATATTGCAGATGACAAACTTCCCAGTTGGTAATTTCCAATCATTTATAACACTGTCGTGAGAGTTCATACTTTTATATCATACCATATATCTGAAATACGTTAGAAAATATAAAATTATATGAAACTGATAATAAATACATCTCAACAGACAGACACACACATGAGAAAACTTTCAGATTTTCTTCTCTGCCATATTATGTCTTTATCTATTCTCTACATATCACTCTCTGAGGCTTTTGCTGGGAGTTTGCCACTGGGAAGCCCGTGAAAGTGAACAGCCTGGGTGGAACAGCCTCTGTCAGGTTACAAAAGCTATTCTGTCTTTGGCTCAGAAAAACTCAGGCTTTCATGAAGGAAGTCATAAAAAAAAAATTCTCTGATCTTCAGCTGACATTGTCCAGGAAAGAGTAATATATCCAGCACACCCTGTTTAGGGGGGCATCAAGTGAAAGAATTGGAGCACAAGATGATATTGGAGCACCTCTAGCAGCTGGGGTAAATTAACTGTGCTCTTGCAGACAAGATTTGTGACCCACTGATGAGCCTGCAGTTGGGTTATGCATCTTCTACAGGCAATCTTGTTCTGTAAAAGTGGCATCATTAGATGACCATATTTACCAGCTCCTAAAAAAAGATTGTATCCAGGACTGTCTGAACAGCAAGCTTTGCCAGTGAGGTACGTGCTTACAGAAAGTAAAGGGAGAAACATCTTGCTAAAAGTACACACAAATGTCAAGTCATGTAGCAGCCACTTCTCCCATGATCCCCTAGCCCCTCACAGACAACAAGGACTACATCCTCAAGATAAGCAAGCCTTAATATTCCCATAGGAAACTGAAACACTGAGTGATCAAGCAGATGGACCAAGGTCATATAGAAAATCTGTATCAGACCATGTCAACAGAACACCAATTTCTCAAAATAAGAGGGGCCAGGTGAGAGATAGAGCATCTCCTCAACTCCCTGGAAGAATCAGCACAGTCCCAGCATCTTACTGCATCTCCTGTCTTAAGGGGTACTTGCCTGTGGAAGATGGTTTGGATATAGAAGAGGATGATTCCATCTATCAGACATACCAAAGTGATCCTCACCATCAGGGTGATTGCCCACTTTGGCCACAGTCCGGTATCTCCAACAAATGATTTTACAGAAATGGCTCCCCAGCAAATAGCTTCAAATAGAAACTAAAAACCAGGGGGGTTCCCTCCACTACCAGCCAGGACACCTATCACCCTGGATGGAATCATTCCCCCCTTTCAAGAGGTTACTCAGACCAAGCTTTATTCTTAGCCAGGTTGTTCCCATTGCAAAAGGCACCAGGACAGCTGGAAACGAAACCTGTGTGATCAGAGTCAAGCAGCTGCTTAGAATCAGTGTCGTTACATTCACAGCAGAATATACCAGCGTTACCACAGGGCACCCAGCACTCCCTGACATCTAGCCCTTGTTTCCTCTGTCTGCTGCCACCTCACCTAATAAAAGGTCCTAGCTGAGTTTCTTTTCCACCACACTTTCTCTTACTTCAGATACTGCAAAGCATTCACAACAGGAGTCACCAGTCTCTGACTGGGGAGGGAAACAGTTCCAGATGCTCTTGGAAGGACCTTTTATTCACAGCATGTGCCTCATTACAGTTAAACAGAGAGAAGAGAAAAGCACCTCCCTTCCATGTGTGTTTTTGTGGGATGGAAAAACTATTCGGACTCCAGAGTGGGGGAAAAAAATAGTCTACCAGAGCTTCACTGTTTTCTTGGATTTTACCCTGTTCCAGCTGCTCAAATTCCTCTGCCGTTAGCCTCTTCCTCTCCTGCTACCATGAGGGAAAATAATAGTGTTTGAACATGAAGTCCCTGAAAAGACACTTGTGTGTGGCTTGTTCTAATTCCACCCTGAAAGACCTGAAACAGAAGATGAGTGGCTTATAATAATGTATTATGTGTTTGCTGACAAACTATTTTTACAAAGAGAAGTAGGTAGCAAGGTCTTCCAGTTGCTGGGAAATTTTAGGGGTCTTCATCTGAGCAGCCAGTAGGCCCACAGCATAAGCTTTTGGTCCACGAGGAGATGGCAAGTCAGTTACACAAAACTAGAAATACCCAAAACAGCTTTGGGAAAACCTGACTGTTGTTGCTTCAGGTGCTTTGTTTGATCTGACTCAAAAGATGCCTTCAAACCATGTCAATAATAGTTTCCCGTTAAAAAGGAGAGACACAGAAGCCATTTTGAGTGGCTTTTCTGAAGTGGCACAATTTTTCTCCCATTTTCTGGAGCTGGGTCAAGGCTCAGAAAAGGTTTCCAGCAACTGCTGATGCTGGGCAGCTGCAGAAGCTGGAGGTGCCATCAGGCAAAGCAGCGTGCACTGGACACAACACCCCATTAGCAGTGTGTGACTGTGTTAAGTCACAAAGACAGATTTTTTTCTCTAAATTACCAAGTTACAGGCAAACTCAACTGCACAAGGAATTAATATCATTTAGGAAATTACTGGGTTGCTTAGGAGGTTTTTCTCATGTACTGGGTTTCTTTTTTTTTTTTTTTTTTTTTGTACAGCACATATTAAACAGATCAGGTCTTGAACTGGAGGGTACCATTGGGGTAACACCAACTGATATTTCTCCGGGATTGACCACAGCAGCCAGAATCTGCTGAGGTCCTTGCAGCCCAGTGTGCCAGTAGCACAGGCACAGGTGCCATAAACTATTCAAGGAGCAGCAGCCTGGAATGAGGAGGTTCAGACGTAACAGTGTGGTTGCAGGATCCTTAATCTGAAGCTGTGATATGTGGGGATTTTCCTCCAGCTCCTGCCTCTGGATTCACACTATGAAGTGGGCATCACAGCTTGGAGATGCTGGGGGAAAAACAATAATTTGCTAACCTTAGAGGAGAATCGAACATACTTTAAGGATGCGGGGAAAAAGTTCTGAACAAATAAACCAAAAATTTGTGATTTCCAAGCCAGCCTACATGACTGCAGATGGCAGTCACAACTGCTTCCATGAAAACCTAGTTCTGCAGCCTCTTCTTCCCTGGAAAAAGGCCTGCTCATACCCTTTCTACTTAATGCATTAACCCATGCAGTTCAGTCACAGTCTTTCCCTGAACAGATGTGTCACAAGCACCCATGGGAGATCCACACAGCTTAAAACAAGACCACTTGGGCTTTTCCAAAAAATGCCACTATTAATTATGTACTTTTGCTGTAATGCAGTTAAGGATGAAAATGCATTCCTATAAGAAATTATTATTTGTAAGTAAAGCAGATATTTTTGTTGTAATAATATGTTAATTTAAAATAAACCAAATACGTCAATATAAAATAAACCATTTATTACTGTTGTTTGGTAATTGGCACACAGAGAAAAGCTTGGTCTAAGATGAGTGCAGGTGCTCATGGTAATACCTACACAGATACAACCCTTGGGTCATATCCCAGTCTCAACTCTGCTGGTAATAAGCTAAGACAACTTAATGAATTTGATTAAATTTACTCTCTGCAACAGAAAAAAAGGCCCACTGAATATTTTCTAAGCATATGTGTGTTTGTATGTTTATGTGCATTTTAGATGGCTTGATAAATCCACAGCTATATGGATTTGGAACTAATCTTACCCTGCGTGTAACCAACATGCTGGAAAAATTACTTTATGGGCAGCAAGAATAATTCCTCTTAGTCATAAATCAAATCTTTTTAGAAGGGAAAGATGCATCATGGAATTTTTTTGATTCCTCTTACCAGAAAGTCTTACACGCATGGCCACATTAAAGGACATTTTCAAATGAAAACTGAAAACAGTTTCAGAAAATAAGACAGCAGAAAGCACATGAGGCTTGGTTTGATACTAAGGAAATATAGGCTGAAGGAGAATATTACCAGCTGTGATTCATCTGATGCAAGAGACTTTGCTTTCAAAAATAAGCTTGGCATGGCAGAAGGGTCAAAATTGTACCTGGGATTTAGGATTATGTTATCTGCTGCTCTGCAACATGGTGGCAGAGAGAAAAGTCTTGCTGATAGTGCTGATAGAGGGAATTGGAGACTGAGGATTAAGCAACAGCACAGATAGCAAATAGCTTTCTTCTGCTAACCTTTCATAGATGAAAAAAAAAAAAAAAAACCAAACCAAAAAAAACAACAAAAAACCCAAGCAACAGCAGGTGCCTGCCCGCATAGCTCTATGCCCTGTTGATGAGATGCTGGGTAAGAGACAGATAACTGCCAAAAAGGTTGCATTGTTATTTAAACTGGGGGCAAAGGAATGGCTCAGGGCTTCTAAGAGTGGTGTGGATTGGAGGAAAGTTTCCAAAGCTGCCCAGGAAATGCAGATCTGAAGAACAGGATAAAGGCCAGCCCCAACCCTCTCAGCCTAGGCTGTCCAAGAGGACCAAGAGGACCATCTCAAATCAAGGGTACTCCTCAATGTGTCTCATTGCAAGCTAAGGCTTCCAGTTGTGCTGGAGACCTGTTAAACAGATTTATGGTTGTTGGTACTATCTCCTTCAGCTGCTAGCCTCTGCCTTCCTGCTGGGACAGTGGAGTCACTTGGGGTCCATGTGCTCAGCCAAGGGCTGCTGATAGAGTTTCATGGCAAACGCAAATGGGTGGCATCTGCTCCTGTTTAGGAGCTGGCTGAACCACTCTGTGCACATAGTGCCATCTCCCCTTATGCATCAGAGCCTTCAGATATAAACTGTGTCCCTCTGAGGATCCACAGGCTTGAAATCTGCTCTGAATCAGACTGTTTTCTAGGCATTTGTCCATGGAGCAGAGGGGATGCAGGGGAAAGTCTCCACTCTGCAGTTTAGCCCAAATCAACCCAAACTCAGTAGATACATAAGCCAGACAAACAATGGAAGGAATTTTCTAAGAAAACAATACGCAGAAATTCAAAATTCACTTAACCATGCACTACTAGTAAAGAAAGTGCTGCAAGCTAGCATTGCAACAAGCAAGCATTACTCTGCTTTGAGTGTGAGGGGTGGACAGGTGACTTCCAGAAATCACTTCCAACCTCAATTACTCTGAGCTAAGGTTAGAAAAATGCTTTGGCTTTTCTAAGGCTCCTTACATCAATAAACCAGCCTTACACTTCTTTCCAAACACTAAGGTGCACCACATCCCATCAAGACCCTTTTGTGCATTCTAACAATTGCAGAAAGAGATTAAGGCCCTGCTGGGCTGAAGCAACAAAGCCAAATCTCACAAGTGAGCATCATGGGCCCAGTGGAAGAGCTTAGCTCTTGCTACATCCAACCTCATGCCATAATATCACTCATTAAACGCCACTTTGTCCCCGGCTGGAATCCAAGGTGCAAGTATGTACTGAGGGCACATGTGCTCCTCACTAAGCTTTGCTCTTCTCACAGCCAGCTGAAAAATCCCAGCCAGGCCCAGTGATGGGAGACAGATGCAGAGCCACTCCCAACATCCTGTTCTGCCTCATGCGCTGTCTACCACATCACCATCTAAATTGGTTCCAGAGTCATCCTCATTGCTGACGAGGTGCAAAGCAGACAAAACACAGCCAGATATCCCCGTGCCAGCTGGAAGAGGTGAGCTTTGGTGTACAGCAACATGCTCAGTTCAAATCGACATCATCAGTCAAATCTAACACCAGAAGTCCAAAACACCTTTTTATGACACAGGAATTGTTTGGGCCTAGAATTTATCCTCAGTGCTGCATAACATTACCCATTACCTTTACAGCAGTAGATAGGAATTTCCAGGTTGAGCAAGAAATGGCTTGAGCAGATGCCAACACATTCTAGAGTAACTGGATAAGAAAAATGATGTCCATCCACCCCATTTGCTGCATGCCAGGTCTAAATTCATCCCCCATCTGCTCTGACACACCAGGGTCATGATGAAGGTGCATGCTAGCCATCAGAGCCAAAAAAAAAAAAAAAAAAAAAAAAAGAGTTTGGGTCATGTATTCAAAAAGTCAAGTGTAAGAAAGGCTGTGGGCTCTTCTTCCAAGGAAAGGCAACAGGACGTACTTTGAGATTGATGTGAGTTGGATCATGGGGCTGGCACTGGCTCCTGGCTAGTGGTGGGATTGCAGGGAGGGAGCCCTTGAAGGTGTGCTCTAAGTAAAGAACATCAGATTCAGAGAGTAGATAAGAAACAGGCACAGCAGACAGCAGTGAATCTGAGAGGCATATTTTGGCTGCTTGCAGTGGGGTTCCAATGCAGAGGAGGGGCTGGGACTGGGCCAGAACTCTATGCAACCTTTGGTCCCTGAAGTAAATGTGGTTGACAACCTCTGCAACTAAGCTGTGTGACAGGGTTGAAAGTCTTCCAGGAAGTCACTGGATTTTCTAATTCTTGTGACGCTGAACTGCAGCAGGAGGAAGCTGAGCTGCAAGAAGACACTGTGGGCCAATTTGGTGCTCAGCACCAACAGAAGGCAGAGATGGTATGCTCAGAGCTGAGGTGGCACTCTGCACATGCAGCCACAGGACCTTATGGAAGAGTATTTCTTTGTTCAGATCAGTCAATAGTAATTTGCATGCAGAAGGTGAAGCAGCTGCACTGGAGTGGACAACTGGATAAAGTTGGATGAAGTTTTCCAAGAGGAGGTGGTAGAGCAGAGTAGAACATGCAGGATGTGATTTTAGTGTTGTTCATAACGACTTGGCCACTTGTGCAGACACTGAATTTCTGTTCCTGTCCAGTCCCATGCTGTTATGTGCCTTCTCTGAACTATTCACCCATACATCATCTGCTCAAACATCAGCTACTTCAGCTGCTGCACCACTGGATCCAGCTGTGCTGGGTGAAAGCTTGTATACCTTCCATAATGGGGCTTGGCTGACCAGGACTGTGAAGAGGCAGAAAGGGATTTATGATTAGTTGAGTGCACATGCCTGTTCTGGGGTGCTCAGGAACCAGATGAGAGTGTAAGCAACTTTGGAGCACTGAGCTAAGAGCCAACACATACTTCTGTACTGTTTATTCTGTGCCATTCTCATAGCTGGTCATCCAGTGCTGCAGAGAAAATCATAAAGTGGTACCTCTGGCTTAGCTGGATGTTGATGCAGAACAAAACAAATATCCACATGTCTTCTTATTTATTGTGTTATCTGAATTTCTGAGTACACACACCCCCCCTCCCAAGAAATAATGCAAGGCACAGATTATTATAATCCTCTGACAGCTATTGATCCACGAGGCTATCAACATACCACAACAATACATATGTCTTACTCAATGTGCAAACATTTGCCCATGATAGCATTGGCAGCAAGAAGACACAGATAAATTTTGTGAATAACACAGTATGCTAAGACATCAAGACTTTTTCTATACATCCTTAAACTGATTACTGAGGACCAAGGTATTTTCTTTGTAAATTACTTGCTGCTATAATTCATGGATAAAGAAAAAAAGAAATCCACTGTTTGAAAGCGATAATGGCCCAATCCTTTCCTTTGAGATGTCCCTAGATAGAGTCCTCCAGAACATCAGGAGAGCTGTTCTGCTGCTAAGCAACAGGCAGACTCCCAGACAGCTGATGATTTTACCAAATTGATGACTGCCAAAGGTAAAATATGGGCAAATGCAGAAGTAGATTTCTTCTTCCCCACTTTTTTTCCACCCAGAGCAAGTTAATTCAGATTTGACAGTCAGCAAGTGCTGTTTCAGATTTTCATCCACATCTCCAGGTGAATGGAAACAGAAATCTAATGTGTTTATTCCCCTGCCACTAACTCCTAGACCTAAGGACAGCTTCTTTAGTTGCTGGGATTGAGATGTCTCTTTGCATGCTGAAGTCCAAAATTAAAGGGCAGCCTTGCAAGCTTGCCTGGAACTGGCATGCTCCAAGGAAGAATTTAAGTGTCTATGCTGGGTTAGATTTTCCTTCCCTTGCCAGCTAATTTTTTCTACACATCTTGTGTGTGAAGGCAGAATGAACTATGGTGAAACAGCAACAAAAAAAGTTGTCTGTGAGTGTGCATTCACACATGCTTCTTCATGTCTCCTTTGCAGTCATCTCTCATGCCAATGAAGAAGGCTTCAATCCAGGAGATAAAGCACGGTCATAATCTGTACAAATGCATATGCACATGAGTTTCATGGCTGAAGCTTCTTGTAGCAACTTTAACCTGGAGCTTTTTCTCTCCAAAGTGTAGGAGAAATGTAACTTTTCAGAGAACACCACAAAATCATATTCATTTAGAGTTATATCACAGAAAGTTCACACTCCATGAATACAAAATGTCCATGAGCATAAAATATTCCTTTAACATAAAATCAGGTATAGGGCTGAGCATCCAGAGTTTCCATCAATACCTTTGGTAAATGTGACCTTCCTAGACTGCTTTGGGAAGTGAAGGTGCAAGTTTAGGAGATACCTGTTTGTGTAATTCACAGAAGAGGTCATGCTTCAGGAAATCAGTTCTAATAAATGGGTAATCTGGGAGCTTAAACTGGATCTTCTGGTTACACTGTGGTTCCTTCATGAGCAGTGTAAACCACGTCTCCCTGCTTCCTCTGCTGCTTGTCTTGCAGAGTCATTGCAATGCAGAAGAACTCCATTTTTTTGAGGTCAGCAAAGGTCCAGGGGGACCTCACTGCAACCTTTCAGTACTTAAAGGGAGCCTAACAGAAAGATGGGGGCAGTCTTTTCATCAGGGTCTGTTGCAGCAGGACAAAGGGTGATGGTTTTAAACAAAAAGAGGGAATGTTCAGATTAGATATAAAGAAGAAAATTTTTCCAGTGAGAATGGTGAAATGTTGGCCAGGTTGCCCAGAGAGGTGGTAGATGTCCCATCCCTGGAAACATTCCATGTGAGGTTGAATGTGCCTCTGAGCAACCTGATCTAGTTGCAAATGTCCCTGCTCATTGCAAGGGGTTTGGACTAGATGACCTTTTAAAGGTCCCTTCCAAACCAAAACATTCTATGATTCTATGATTGTATTTTATGGTTTTTTTAATCAACTGCAGAATCCACCTGAAACACAAAATCCGGCCTTTCTCTAGACACTTTCTTCAAGTTAGACAAGTTTCCTTTTGCATGATGACTTAAAAAAATACTCAAGAGAGGTACGATGTACAATAAATGCAAACTGGGATTCCTTACTATTTCATTGCCCAAAGAATTTAGCTCTACCTTAGTAAAGCCTTCCTTACCGTGGAAGTGGTACAGATACATTACTGTTGGACAGTATGGACATGAGAGAAAAGGTGGAGACCTTCTTAGGGCCTCAACCAGAAAACAGCAAACTAGTCAATGCCACTGCTTGGTTTTCAGTGTTGTGCTATACCCAACACAAGGTTGGTTCAAAGACTGTCATCACTGGAGGAGAAGGAAATCCATCACATATTTTTGGTCATGTGGCCTCCACCTGTATGAGGTGAAAGTTCATTATTATACATAAAAGAAGACATCTTATCAAGAAGTTGAAAGCAGTTTATCCTGTTCTCAGAGCTCCTACATTCAACAAGGAAGCAGAAAACTGTACTTTTACTATCCACCTGTGAAAAATTAGAGATCACAGTGCAAACACCAAATGCTTTCTGAACCAGGACAGAAATTGTCCCCTAGCCATAGGGCCCATCACATTTCCAACTTTGTATTCTTTTCCTGTGTTAAAGAAAAACGAAGTGTCAGGTCTTCAGAATGAATGGATTGGGATAATGCTTCCATCTCAGACTGTAATAACTCACATTAAAAGCCTAAAGAAACAGGTAATGATATTTTGGCATACCTGAAGTCACAGCCAGTAGTGAGAAAATTTGAATTTTGTAATTCAGAGAATCTGACAGGAAGGCCATTAGGTCTCCTGTTTTACTCAAGTTTCAGATCCCAAACATCTCAGGTCTATATTGAGCTTCCTGCCTGACAGCACGGTTCTGCAAGAAGTGCCACTTGCTGGTGAAATTTCTGTTGAATTCTTGTTGTTTGAAGCTATTAGCACAAATGAACAGCATTCTGCTACTCAGACAGACTGTTGATATCTTTGCTTTCAGAAGCAATTTCTTCCAACTCTGAATGAAATGCTGTTCTTGATCCCCTCTGCTCAAAATTTCTGGCTAGGAATCAGTCCTCCACAGTATGTGGGATATTTTCTTCCTATTACGTCTCTGTTTCACCTATCTCAAAATACTACTGGTCTTTTCTAACCGAGATTTGCAAAACTTCTTCATAAACAGGCTCTTTGGATTCTCTTCTGCTGTTTAACTATTTGGATCCTACAGTCTTTGTATTTTATTTTCCTGGAGGTAAGTTTTGCTGAGCTTTTGTAGATTTTCAGGACATGGTACTAAATGCCTCAAGGCACCGAGAAACACCTTTGTAAGCTCACACCATTGTAGAGTTCATCCCTTAAAAATAAGTAAGGTGCAGTAAAATTAAGGTCTGTATAAGCTTACTATCCTGAGTTGGAATTTTGCCTGAATGAGGGACTTAGTGCAATTCAGTAAATGGTCCTCAACAACACTGAAGTCATACTGGAAAATGCCCCTCCATTTCTGAATCTAATTTCACATCCTTAACAAACCCACCACCACCTGACCATATGAGATGTATGCAAAAGACCAGACAGCTCTTAGCAATCATATCTCCTGCTTAACAAGTAGAAAGACAAGAGGGAAAGAGGGAAGTAAAGGATGCAGACACCCATATTCTTCATGTGAGATCTAAAGCAGTTCATTTCTCAGGGCATAAAAATCTTCCCTATCTGCAATACCGCAGGAAAGAAAGCAGCTGAGATGGTGTTGAGCTGCAAGGGGAACTGTGTGTAAATCAGGGCCAACAAGAGGTTTTGCTTTGCAACAGAACAGCTACATCTCACTGAGGGAACCGTATATGTGATCTGTGACCCTGTCTCAGATATTCTGCAACTACCCTGGAGGGACAGAGCTTCAGAGAATGTCACAAAGCATTCAGAAACTCCTGGGTATCAGTATGAGGGAAAGTAAAGGAAATGGGAGTTTATTTTCCCTGCAAGAGGCAGTTGGGAAGCAGTGATCTAATTGCCACCTTTGGAAATTATGAAATTTCTCCTAGCAAACCTCTGCACGCATGGAAAACATTGCAAGGTAGAAGTGTGTGATGTGAACACTGGTGCCTCTCTCACTGGAAGGACAATAAATATATGGACCATATTGCCAAGATGATCTAAGGAGAGACAAAAAACTAAAACAAAACCAAACAGAAAAATAAAAAAAAAAAAATGGAGGCATGAGAGCCAGATGAGGAAGTAACAGGTAAAAAAGCCCAATCATGTTGGGACACCAGCAGTTCTCCTTTCTTTAGGGACAGGCCGCACACAGCCTTACATAAATGTTTTGCTCAGCCTTTCAAAGGCATTTCAGAGCTTTCCTGACAGCTTGAATTTTAAGCATGATTTGCAATGGTGCTTTCCTCACCCACATGTAAGGGAAGAAAAACTCTTGCCAGTGGATTTAGTGTCTAGTGCCAGAAGAAAAGAGCAGTTCTTTGCAGGCTGAGGCTGGAGCTACCCAGATCTGAAGACCAGGTTAGAGACTGCTGACTCCAACTTAGCATTGAAAATTTGGCTCAAGAGATGAAAGGGTAGACAACTCTTTAGATGTTTGCTTCACAGAGGAGAGCATCATCCTTCACAACATGCAGAACTACAGACAGCTCTCTGGGGAGCCAAGCAACCAAGAAGCCTATTCTGCACCAGGACACTTGGGAATTTGGAATGCAGAGGACAGATGAAGGGAAAAGTAGATGCTGGAGAAACATCTCCCTGGGAGCCTGGATCAGTGGTGGAGTCTGGCATGGAGCTCCCAGGACCCTCCACTATTCAACTTAACTCAAGCAGGATCCCCTGGGAGAAGAAGAGATGGGAATAGTATGTGAAATAGGATGTATGTGAAATGTGTGTCTGCAATGGCACCAGCATCTGCTGTGGGGGACCGAGCCCCGTGCTGCTGCTGGCTGGCTTGCCTCCAGAAACTGGTTGGCCAATTCAGAGCCTGCTAACAGCCTGCTGATATGGGAATAAGAAACTAATGAGGCCTTAACTCCTGTATAACTACAGGCCAGGGTTTGGCTCAGAGCATATCTTGGATCCTGGCCAGTCTACAAGGGAAATCACCGCCCACATTTTGAGGAGGAGGAGGGTGGTAGTGACTGCGTAGCATGGCAAGACTGCTCTATTTAACAGCGGAGAGGTCCTCATTGACAGCTTTGTGGATTAGGGCACCAGCATCACCTCTTTCATCATCTTTTTACTGTGCCTGCATTAAAATTGCAAGCCCAGTAGTGACATTTCATATGCTTTCTCTGCATTCCTCTCCATATTTGTCAATTTGCAGCATGACAGTGAAGTACCAGCAGTTTTTATTTTGAAAGAGGCAAAGGAAAATCAGTTACTATAGAGAGATCAGCAAAGTCCTACTTTTGCACAGAAAGCAAAGCAAAAGGCCTGATTTTGCCCATGAAGCGGCACTTGGCTTGTTCTGCTGAGTGCAAGGAAAGAGCCGGTGTGCTGTGACTGTAATCTGCTGCATCTTTACCATCAATCACATTTTAATGAGAGTAAATTGAAATTCCAGGCACACATTAATAATGAATGGATGAATTAACTCAGAGGAACCATCTGATGATGCTTTCACTGGGCTATGATATCTACAGTCTCACATCACATTAGGTTATTTTCTGGACATGTATAGGGAAAACTTTGAACTGAAATATTTGCACCAGGGCCCAAATCTGCAAAAGGGACTTATGTGCTTGTATTTCAGGTGAGCTGGAATTTTGGAAATCATAAAATACAGTGACTCACAGAAATTACGCCTACTTGCCCAGGCATTTCAGCATTCACAGGCACCAGAGTCATTGCCATAAATGTTCCTTCAGTGCCTCAATTTTCAACAGCAAGTTTCACCAGAGACTCCTTGCCCCATAGGTCAGGCTGCTCAGATTGTAGCAATTTGCAACAGCATCTCCAAAACAGGCTTTCTTTTGCCTAAAATCTCAGAAAGGCCTGCTATGGCCAAGGTGGAGAGAGAAATCCCAGCTCAGCAGAAGAAAAGATGCAGTCACCTCTGAAAGATAGACAGGTCTCTATAGTGCCCATCTGGGTAGCAAGAAAACTTCATTTTCAAAGCAAGGAATGCAGGGGATCTAATGTCTCCTTTGTGCTGTGAATCATGCCAGGCTCCAGGCAGTCAGAGCCAATATCAAGAGTGTTGTCAGGACAGGCATCAGAAATCCCCTAAAACCTATCAGCTGCATTTTCTGTAAATGTGACCCATCACTAACGTGACTTAAAATCCCAGTTTAACAAACCTTGGCTTCTCACTCTAGAGATTCTCAGCTCATTTCCCACCATGGCAGCCAAAATAGTGGCTGCTATAGCAGATAAAATTAGTTTGGCTGGATCTGCAAGTATCACAGCATAGGATGTTTTCTCCATTTGGCCAAGGGATGCCTGTCCATGTGAGGATTTTAGAAACATCCTCCTTTGCAAAGCTCAGGGCTTGCCTCCTGTTCAATCTAAGCACTGGGATTTTCCACTGCAGAGTTATTAAAGAGGTCTGTTATACAGCAACAAAAAAAGAAAAAGAAAAAATTACTTAAAATTTTGGAGACTGTTGGCTTTAGTCGACTTCGGTTGCACTTTAGTTTACTGAGAGCTTGTTGGCCAAGGCAACCAAAAAACATCTGCTATACCCAAGTGATATACTTGAGTCCACCTCTCCCTTCTCCCAAAGCCTGTTCACCACATATGCCTGTAAACAGAGAGAGAAATATATGCCCAGGGGGCTGAGGCAGGAGTTAGCTGTGATCTTTCTCATGCCAGTGTTGCACCTCCATGCCTCCACCAGCCCCCATACACCACTACAGTACAGCTCATCTAACACAAGACCTTGCTTCATCACAACATGACGTCTTTGCACAGGAGGGTTTTATGAAGGCCTCTCTGCTTTTTGCCACTTCCTTGCCAAGGTGGTCCCCAGAGCCAAGGTCCTTTCCCATGTACCTTCACCCTCTCCTTTCTCAGCAGGATGCTATGCAGGAGACATTCCCACCCTCCACATGTATTTCTGATGATACAAGCCTCCAAACTCACAGATCCAACCCTTAGAGCAGCTCCAAAACCAGAGGCATGTTAACAAATTCATTACACCACACTGCTGACTATCTTTGACACCCTCCAGTGTAAGGGGCAAAACCTGCCTTGTGCTGAATGGACCAATCACTGCTGGTTCAGACCCATCAGTCAGGAATGGCTCTCTCCTCTGACTCAAGGCACAGTGTAACAAGAAAAGACCACACTGCTTCTCTATCTTATTTTCCCTTTTCATAAGCTTGCCTTTTGGGTCCCTTCACCCCCATTCTAATATCCTCAATCCCTTCCTCCCCTCCAGCCTTTTTTTTTTTCTTCCCAGTCAGTCAACATGCCTCTTGAACTTATTTATAGTCTTATTTATAGCACAGTTTCAGCCACCTCACTTGTTAACCTATTCCATATGTTTATTCCCCTTTGTGTGAAACAGAGCTGTGAGAGCTCTCCTTTATCCCCAGGGCCTTTTATTTTCAGGCAGTGGCCCCAGCTGCCCTGCACTTCACATGAGACCTGCTTTCTGCTCCAGCAAACAAAAAAGCAGCTCAGAAATGATCCAGGGTGATGAAAGAGATGTGCCAGCTCTGTGCCAGCCATAACAAAGATGGATACCCAGTGGAAAGCCGGCATATGCTTCACAAGCCACATAGCTGGTTTTCCTCCTAAAAGCATCCTGATAAGATGATAGTGGACCAGGTTCACCTGTATCCAGAGGGATGTAGAGACTGGGAAGCAGGTCTCCATGGGGATTTATCCTCAGGTTTTCCTTCACTGAGTCCACAGCACTGTTTGCAAAATCCATTCTTAATTCTTCCCATTCTCTGTTGCCTCGTCCCTGGGGCTGCTCTGATCCAACCTCCTGCCCCACTTTGGAGCCACTATTTTTGGTGTCCCACAGCTGACCTGTACCCACAGTGCACTTTCTCTCACCCCAAATCTCAGAGACTAGCTTCCCAAAAGGAGGCGAGTCTGAGTGGCATTTCCCACATCTGTAAGTGCCTGAGTTTTCATGTCCATTCAAGGTGAAAAATGATCAAGCTCTGGGCATCATCACTCAAATGACCAGGAGCAATTCATGCAACAAGTCAGGCCATCATTTTAAGGAAGAAATTTTTTATGCTGAGGATGGTGAAACACTGACATGGGTTGCCCAGAGAGGTAGTAGAAGCCCCATCCCTTGAAACATTCCAGGTCAGGTTGGATGGGGACCTGAGAAATTTGATCTAGTTGCAGATGTCCCTGCTCACTGCAGGGGGGTTGGACTAGATGACCTTTAAAGGTTCGTTCCAACCCAAACCATTCTATGATTCTATGATTTGCCTAGCTCACCATTTCACTTAACTTGTCAACAGAGATGGTTGCTAAGCCTCTCATATTTCTTCTTTGTGGCTGGGGGCCGGTGTCTGTGTGGCAGGTTTAATTTGCACTCAGGACCCCATTAAAAGGCCACCATGGAGGCACATCTGCCTTTCTCACCTTGTCTGCAAATGCAGCTGCAACCAGGCAGAGCTCTGCTCTGCAAAGCAGCCCCCGATGTGCCATAAATGTGTGAAATAAGGACTTTCCTGGGGGACCGTCAATGATTGCAGCCAGCCATACAAGCTCAAGGTGCAATGTCAGAAACAGATCAGGTCCATGTTCAACATCAGGGCAGTTTTAGAAGGAAAGGAAGATAATATAGCATTGTATCTCTCCTAATTGACTTCCTGTCTTTGTGCTCCGTTCTTGCCTCTCCTCAGCTAGCAGCAATAACTTATCCTGGAAAAGCCCAGGCAGAGCCTGCCAGCACCTGCTTTCCTTCTTAACAGCTTTTTGCAGCCCTCTGTATGGGGCATTTTGGTTTTCCTCCTCCTGACTTGCAAGGAATACATTGGTGGGACTTTTCCTAGCACCTCCTTGGCATTTGCATTTCTCATGCCCTTAAGCCACCCTGTTGTAAAACCCAGCATCTCACAGCCAGCTTCTCCTCCCCTAACTGCTCCAGCAGCTGCTCTCTCTTTTTCTATGGTGCCAGCTTTTGTTCCCGTCAATGCACAACTGGGAAACACTGTGTGTTTTTCCAGCCTCATAGAATACCTTCCCTATCAATTGCAGAGGTCTTCAGAGCAGGCTGTGAGCAATCCCCTGTTTCTCTTCTCTCATTTTCCAAAGAGAAGTGTTTTCAATAGTGAACTCCATAATCCTGGTGTTTCTTACAGAAAATGAATCAATAAACAACTCCCCCATCCCCCGCCCCTGGAATAAATGTTAAAAGTTATTTTTGCCCAGCAGAAAGCATCAAAACAGGCACATGTTCCCTCTGCTTTCTTCTTTGCCCCTTTTTTCAGGTCAGCTTTAGACAGGAAAAAACCTCAGGCTGACAGTGATATCTCTAAGGCAATTCAAGAGTCTCCCCTGGGAAGCAGCTGGAGTCTCATTATTTTATATTCTCCCAGACAGAATACTAAATTTGGGGAAAAGCCTGCCCCAGCCTTAGCATTAAGAAAGGAAACTTCCCAAATTGCTCTCCAGAGCCTTTGGATTCCTGTTTCATTACCTCGGTGTGAGCAGTCCCAGGCGGCTTTTTTAATCCCTTTTGATCAACAGGGGCAAGGCTCAGCACATCTTTTTCCAAAAGACTCGTTCAATATTATGAGCAGGACTTAATATGAGCATGGGGAAGGGAAAATACGCAGTCTGCAAATTCACTTCACCTTTTCTGTTATAAAACATGCTGGATTTTAATGATTTCTGTTTACCAGGAACCTCAAATTAGCTTTGAAGCATTTAGAAGCAATTTTTTTTTTTTTTTTTTTTTCACTGTGAAACAACAAAAAAATGCCAGAACCCTTCAGGCTTTAAGTCAGAAAGTAGACGAGATTGCAAGGTCTCATTTTTCTGGAAAACCGCTGTGCCGGCAAGGCTAGAAAGAGATCGTTCAGATACAAAGAAGAATGGGGGGGGGGCAGGGATCAGATCCAAATATATCTGCAGATAAATATTTTACACTCTTTCTGAATAGCTGTGTGAGATCAGCTGAGCACCTGAGAGCCCTGCGCTGTGTGAGGCTGCCACCTCCTGGGGTGGGCAGCCCTGATGCTGGGGCATCTGACAGGTATTGGGTTGGATTTTATATATTAACCACAGAAATAATCACCTCATAGGGAAGGTGAACTGATGCCTCCCTCTCCAGCTGTTGCAGAGAGTAGAGAGGTTTTCTAAGAAGCAAGTATGGAGTTTAAACAGACAGGTGGGGAGAGGAGAGGGTGGACATGCCCATTAGTGCTTGAAGAACTGACACAGGGAACCAGGGTATGCTGTATTTCATCAGGCAAACTACAGCTCTCCATTTATTGCAGCTGCTGCTCTTCCCCTGCGATGATGTTTCCCCCTGTTAGGGGTCCACCAGCTTGTTTTCTGTGACATCTGCTTTGTCCCTTCCACCAGCACCTCCTGATGGGGGATATCAAAGGTATGGCAGGTTTTTCCAGGTGAGCAATGGTCTGTGGGAGAGAAGACATGACAGGCCACGTCCCGTTACCTGCTATGATCACATAGCTCATTCTGTCCTCTGGACACCCTGACTCCACCTATGTGCTGAAGGAGGAGGTTGGCTGCAGCCATTGCTCACAGGGACAAGACCAGTCTGGAGCCTCTTGTCATGGTCCTGTGCAACAGTCAAGTTTTTGAGATGGTGGCGTTTCTCTTGGCAGGGAGCAACCTGAATGTTGATCTGTTTTAGGGGCATAAAGGCATTGAATTAGTGCAGGAGTCCCCCCGCATTGTATGTGGAGAGATATTGAAGGGGTGAAGATCTTCATTTGACCTTGGGAGTGGAGCATACCCAAGGTCAAGACCAGAAGAGGATCACTTGGTCAATTAAGCTCCTCTCCTGTATGTCGCATTTGCATCACCTTCCCACACATTGTCTATAATGAGTCAAATTACTTTATTTAGAGCAAAGATTTTCATCCTACTGTGTGCTACAGATAGAGGACAAGGTAGATGAAGGTGATGAAAGTCTGTGTAAGGAGGTCAAAACCAATCAGATGCCTTGTTGAAAAGGATAGGAAAGCTAGGCCCCAAAAGTTCTACTAAAGTGGGGAAATGCCTGAGTTGCTCATCTGTAGGCTGTTGGCTGCTGCCAGACTCTCTTACAGAGGCACAACCTGAATGGGATGCTACAAGGAGTCAACCTGGAAGGAGTAGCATGACATGCTCTCCACATCCTGCAAATAAGTTTCTGCCTGCTTCCAAAGAGTTTTACTTACCAGGAGCAAACCCCCGTAATCACTCCCAAACTGCTAGCAGCTCTCTGGATTTCAGAGAGATGAATTAAAAACAAATTAGGGGTAATGAGCTCTTAAATTGCTTCTGAATTCACTGTGTGGCTGAGAGTTTTGGTGGATATGGATAATAAAATCAAGCAGGGCCCAGGGCATGCAGAAGGGTAATAGGGAGTTTAAGAATATTTTCAGGCTTCCAAATGAATATTAGATGTGATGCAACTGTCCTTTCTCACTGAAAACAGTGGTAAGAAACTCACTCAAAGCCAAAGCCAAGAACCAGATTCAGCCTAAAGAAATGCTGTTTCCCCTCATAGAAACTGTGCCAGAGCAGCATTAATTGACTTATGTTATTAGTTACTTCTTCTGTTCTTCTAGAAAAGTTATATATAGTTATTCTTCTATTATTAGTTACTCCAGACCTAAACAGTTGCAGATGATCTGCAGAAAGAAAAACGAGGCGATGGGAACTAAGGGGCTCCTCAGTTCTCTCTATCTTTTTCTGCACAGTAGTGCTACATCAGTTATCAAGGCTTACAAGAATTGAGTTATAGGACTTGAGACAGATTTTCAGAGAGGGGAACTGTGCTACATACTTTTGTACCACGGGTGGGGTACTCAGGAATGGGGCTGTGTTTCACCATGCAGATGCACATCAGCATGGACACCCTGCCCCAAAACCCCACAAGTTCAGTTCTGAATGTCAAAGGATGAGGTGGTGGGTCACGTCTTACTGTTAGCAGATGGCTAAAGCTTATCTGTATAAATTAGTTTACTAATCAAAATCAACAGTTTATGTGTTTTGGAAGGTGAAAGCAGCAAAAATCAGTATTTAGAAGCAGGACAGGATGAACTCTAAGCCACTTAGTACAAACTTGTTTGCAATGTGCTACTAATCCCCTCCTATCCTGTCTTCATTAACCTCATGTACACTGTACCTGTGCAACTGATAACACAGCAGTGTTTGGGAACCAGATTTCAGACAGTCCCCCTTTCCCACCAAGGGAGTCCATCCAACAACATTTTAAAGCAGGTTTTGTGTCTCATTGGAAGTTTTTTTCCCTAAACTTTAAGGGAAAGTGAGTAAACCAGCCCCCTGGGAAATGCAGTCTTTGTCAACATCTCCAGAAGTCACCTCTCCAGTGGCTCTCAGCCAAGCCCTGTCCTCATGCACAGTGGTCACTTTCATCAGCTTTCCCAGGTCATCCTTGATGGCAGGTCTGGATGGACACTTCTATGGGTGGATTTACCTTCCTAAAAAATCATTTCATGAGCAGAGGAGCCAGGACAGGACTGGGAATAGGGAGGGGATGCTTCATGACTTCAGGCTTCCTACAGAGATGCCCCAAGCCCACCAGTGTTTAAAAATCATATAAACAATGCCCTTAATAACATGCTTTAACTTTTGCTAGCCCTGAAGTGGTCAGGCAGTTGGTCAGTCGATGATCATCGTAGGTCCCTTTCAACTGAAATATTTTCTCTTACTCTATGTCATACTGCATGACCCAAGGATGCCTGGAGAATACAGCTCCAAGGTTGTGCCCATAAATGCCTTTTTGAAGCCCAAGGCCACCTTGAACCTAAACTTGCCACACACCCCTTCAGCTCAGACATAAGTTTCTGTGCAGATCAGACATGTGGGTGAGCCCTGGGACAAGGAAAGGGGAACAGTGAGCCCACACAGCTCCTTGCTTTGATGGTCCCATTTGCCCAGCTGGGTGGGAACAAACATGCACCTAACAGTTTCTTATATGAAAAGGAGGGCTGCAGCATTCAGAACTAATTTTAAATATCTTGTTACAACACAGAAGGGCAACATGATTTTATCATCAGACTACTTGTCTCCTAGGGATGCCTCGAAGGCCCATTGGGCCAAACACTTCACCAGACCTTGCTCCAGACAGGTTGCAGACTCAATTCCTGCTGCAGCCCATGAGGTTTGGGTTGCCATCCCAATGAAGATACATTTAAGTCTGCCTTGACAATGCCAAAGCAAAGAAAAGCAGATTACCTCCAGGGTTTAATCTTCCTACTTCCTATTTTCCTTTTTTAAAACTAATCTTTCCACTCCCTGGAACTAGGGCACCAGGGCTTTACGCTCCTGGCAGTCTGGGCAAGGACTCTGTGCATCCAGTCCTCTGGCAGAAATGTGGCACTTCCCTGGGTGGGCCAGGATTAATATAAAGTGGTTAACTTAACTAGCAACATATGTCTGCATCTTTTTTCCCACTGCCATTTAATCTCTCATCCACTGACCATGCAAGTCTCCCATAATCACTGCAGAGTAATTATGTGATTATTCCAGCCCTCTAAATTACAGCTGCAGCTTGGACTCTAGCAATTGCAGGTGCCACAACAAGGATGACTTTCTCAGATGTTAGTTAATTACAATTAGACAGAAGAAAAAAGCAAACAAAAAAAACCCAACAAAATCTACACAAAATAATAATAATAAAACAAACTGCCAAAAAATGCAACTTCTGCTGATAGTATTCACCCCAATCTGTCTCATCACAAGGAAGGTTAGAGTAGGAGCCATTAATAAGATGGCAATTCATGTTAATTCATCACCACCTAAGCCCATGTGCCTTAATACAACTACCTAAAGGAAATTTATGGTAAACAAAGGCAATTATGTTGTTGCTGTTATTACAGTGGCTTTTCAAATCCTGTTGTGCTGGCCATTATTGTCTAACTGGCTTGGGAAACGAAGATGAGTATGGGATGTGCATCAGGAGGTCTTGTAGAAGGTTGAACACAATGTCAGATGGAGTCTGTAGGTCCTCATCAGATCCTTTCCTGCAACGCCTGCACACCCAGAAGATACAGAGGTAGGAAAATATCCTCCAAAAGTCACAGGCCTTTTTTTTTTCTTTTTTCTTTTTTTTTTTCATACCATCTGGAATGCTGGAGCATCTCTCTTAAAAGGAAAGGCTGAGAAACCTGATGGGTCTGTTTAGCTGGAGAAGAGAGGACTGAGAGGGTATCTGATCAATGCTCACCAATGTATAAAGGGCGGGAAACAAGAGTTTGGGGACAGACTTTTGACAGTGGTGTCCAATCACAGGACAAGGGGCAATGGGCACAAACTGGAACACAGGAAGTTCCACTTAAACATAAGACAAAAATTCTTTCCCATGAGGGTGCCAGAACCTGGCACAGGCTGCCCAAAGAGGTTGTGGAGCCTCCTTCTCTGGAGAGATTCCAAACCTGCCTGGTTGTGATCCTGGGCGACCTGGTTTTGGTGAACCTGCTTTAGCAGGAGAGTGAGACAAGATGATCTCGAGGTCACTTTCAAACCCTGCCATTCTGTGATTCTGTGAATTTCTGATGAGAGTTCCCAAAGCATGAGTGGCTTCACACAACTGGTGAAAAAAATGGTAAAATATCAGACATCTTCGGAGGTGTTTTTTTATTGTTTCACTGGATGTGGCTTGAGTGAGAAATGTCCATAAATGTTCTTTCTGCATCTGGTGAGTTTCATCCAACTCTATGTCAGGCTGAAGTGCCCTGAGCTTCTCTTCCCCTGAGTATTGACATCCCCAGACTGGGGAAGAAGAGTAGGGCAGAAAGCTGGAAAGGGCATGAATGAAAACAATAAGGGAGGGAAGATATCTTCCCCAAGGAGCATGTTAGGAGGCTATAGGTGAACCATTGGAAGTAGAGAGGATGTAATTTTAATCCTGTAATGATCTAAACTCCACTAAAATCAGCAGAGAAATCCCCGAGGGCCCCAGATGACATCATGACTCTGATGCAAAACCATACACTCCTCTGCCTTGTTTGAGCTGGGCACACAACAGATCTAAAACCTCTATGGATGTAAATCATCATCACCTGCATGATTTGATTCAGTGTTTCTGTCTGGTTTCTGCTTTCTTCCTCTCCATTCAAGCTCATCACCCTGTGCCACAGTATGACTGAATGCAGGTCCTCCATCACACTTAAATTTATCTACTAGGCACAACACACTGTCTAGCCACTCCTGGGTTCTTTAAGGGCTCACAAAGGGACAATGAATTAGAATCGTGACCCAATATGTAACTGTAATAGATGGCACCAGCAAATTCAGAGCCACTTTTGGGACTGAAATACTGTAAGAGGCCATTTTAAGAAAGAAATGGTGCTGGGTCAAATGCTTTATGGTGGTAGCAACCAGAGCCCTGAAGAATAGCGAACCTGTCTATATGTACAAATACCCATGGATTGCTTAGATTTTCCCCACAGTGACTCAAAGCAACAATATTACGGTTTTGCAATGTGACATCACAGGGTGATAAAAATGAAAGGAAAGGGAGAAAAAAAATCTGATGATGAATTTCAAAATAAACTGGCTTTCCAGCAACCCAATAAAGGGAGAAGAATGTCCTCCATTTCCAGAGGGAAGATGGAGAACAGCAAAGATGCACTTTACAACCCATTCTGCTAGTAGAGACTAGGGGTCTGCTGACATTAATTTTACACATTCCTTTCTCTTCCCTCAAAAGAAAATTGAGCAAACCACTATGATTTAGGAAATGATAGCCCAACAGACTTTCACTGCAGGCAACCTTCATCAAACATTAGCCTCTTGGCTGCACTGCAGAGCAGTCAGTTTTCAGTCTGTTTTAGAAGATCCTTATTTTATCCCTTGCTGTTTATAATCAGAATATTTCATATATTTTCACAAAAGCCTTCTGCCAAACTCCCTATTCAAGTGAAAATAGCAGGTTTTCCAGTCATATTTGGGAGATACTCATTAAAGTTCAGAAGGAATTTGCTATTAGCATCATGTTTTTAAAGAGATTAGATTTGATTTTCCTAAACCACACTTAAAAAAAAAAAGAGAGCAAAAGCTTCAGGTATTCTTCTAATCTGTCTTTGTTTGCTCTGTACTAATTTGTAAAGTGTTTCTGTCTGAATTCACATTAAAGACAAGCAACCGTGGTAGTTAATAATTTTCTGTATATGCCACATTTGGGCTATAGAGTTCAAGGACCTGAGGAAACGGAGGAACATCAAAGTGATCCAACCAGCCAAAGATAACATGACTCACTGGTGCAAAAGGGAATGAAAGACAAGTCTTTGGGTTTGCCAAGACTCCTGTGAGCTATTGGCAGTGTCTCCACTGGATGTTACAGCCAAAGGAGAGTGCCAGATATTGATGAGGTGACCAAGTGTTTCAAAAATGCTCCTGGTCATGTAATAGGATGAGAGTGGAACACAAAACCACTGAACACCTCTAATGCATTACCTACACCAGGGGATTAAGTATTCCCAGGACAGTTGCCAAGCCCTGCTTGTATTTACAGTCTAGAGGGATGCCACATCTCCCCCAACAGCTGTCACACAGCAGTGGTAGTATTCATCCAAGCTGTGGATAACCCAGCTTCTGCTCTGCCTCAGTCCAAATCTGGGTGCCTGGATGACTGTTCTAGACACCTGTTTTTTGGATGTTTTGCAGCTGGAGCTAATCTCACTTCTGATTTCACCTGGTAAAGAACGACTGCATCAACTGAAACACAGAAGGCCAGGAGTTATCAAAATCACCTCAAGAGGGGTGACCTTGTTGTGGTCTCTGGTATAAAGACAACACTATACAAAAGAAAAATGTTTGCTGAAGCAAAGCCCAGGTTCTAGGCTGCCTTTCTCACCAGGAGGTGCCTTGGTGCAGGGCTACAGACTGATCCACACTTTTGCTCAGGCGAGATGATATGAGTCCCCCGTCTCATTGGACAACCTCAGTGAAAGGAACTAAGACCACTAACCCTAGGACAATGGATGATGACAGACAGGAATCCAAATGTGAGTCTCTCTTTCTGGAGAGGTATCTCAGCCATCACATGGTGAAGGTAGGGATCCACTACTCCAGCCCTGCTCATTGTAGAGATAAACAACACAAGCCATATATACAAGGTTCACATCATCACTCAACCTCAGCTCACACTCACTGCACCTAATACTGGGGAGTTTTAGGTCAGGGACAGATTTGGGAAGTTAATGGAGGCTAAGTATCAAAAAATAAGTTTGTGAAGAACACAGACATCTGCAGAAAGAGAAGCAACCAAGAAGGACAGGAGAAGGATCTCCATTTTGCATCTGGTTGCCTGCGGGGCAGTAATCTCTTTCAGTGAACACAGCCTACGGTATTTTAAGCACCTCCAGAAAATCACAGAATCATAGAATCACTTCAGTTGGAAAAGACCTTTTAAGATCATCTAGTCCAACCAAAATTACACCTCCACCTAAGTGATTTGTTTAATCAGGCCCAAGCACTGCAGCCCTTTTCCCAGGGGCAGGACCAAGCATGCTACTAGGGGCTCCATTATCTTTTTGTGCCCAGCTCACATTGTTCTCTTTAAAAGATTAATGAGATATACATTCTCAATCAAGAAGCTATTTCAGAAGCTCTTACTTCCAATCAGTTGTACAGTTCTGTTTGTAGCATCATCTGCCCTTATTTTGGTTGGGAGTTTTAGCAAAATGATTTATGGATATTTATTTCCCAGAGTAACATTTGCACATTGACGGATTGAATATTGATGGCACTAAAGCCAGATAATCAATGCACATGCATACTGCATGGAGTGCTAAACTGCCCAAAAGTAATTTGGGGTAGGAAGGTGCATAGATGAAGATAACTGGGCTTCTTCCTTGAGTGATGTGTGTGGGTTTTTTTGTGGTTCATAAAACCATAGAATCATAGCATGGTTTGGGTTGGGAGGGATCTTAAAGATCACCTAGTTATAATCCCCATGTCACGGTCAGGGACACCTTCAATTAGACCAGGTTTCTCAAAGCCCCATCCAACAGCTGAAGAGCACATGCACATTGCCAAGAGGTAAATAACAAGGAGGCAAATAACATGTGAGGATCTTACCACCTATGGCTATAAATAAGCGAAGAAACAGAGATGGTGAATCTCAGACAGGTTGAGCTCACCCAGCTGAGCTGAAGAGGACTTCTGCCACTTAAAAAGATATTAGCCTATGTCAAGAATTCATTGTTTGTTTCTTGTGGGTCTCATCTTGTCCATACTGGTGCTCATTCACCCCCTGTTGTATCTGCCTCCAGCAGAAATGCTTGAAGGTAGGGAGGCTCTAAAGAGGGATCTGGCCAGGCTTGATTGATGGGCTGAGGACAATGCAATGAAGTTCAACAAGGCCAAGTGCCAGGTCCTGCACTTGGGTCACAACAGCCCCCTACAACAGTCCAGGCTTGGGAAAGAGTGCATGGAAAGCTACACAGTGGAAAAGGACCTGGGAGGGGTTGGTCAACAGCTGGTTGGAGATAAGCCAGTGTGTGCCCAGGTGGCCAAGAAGGCAAACAGCATCCTGGCTTGTATCAGGAATAGTGTGGTCAGCAGGACTACGGAAGTGTTTATGCCCCTGTACTGGGCACTGGTGAGGCCACACCTCGAATATTGGGTTCAGTCTTGGGCCCCTAACTTCAAGAAGGAGACTGAGGGGCTGGAGTATGCCCAAGGAAGAGCAACAAAGCTAGTGAGGCATCTAAAGAACAACTCTTGTGAGGAGCATCTGAAGAAAACAGGGTTGTTCAGCCTGGATAAAAGGAGGCTCAGGGGAGACCTTCTCGCTCTCTACAACTCCCTGAAAGGAGGTTGGAGCCAAGTGGGGGCTGGTCTGTTCTTCCAAGGAACAAGCGCTAGGACAAGAGGAAATGGCCTCAAGTTGAGCCAAGGGAGGTTTAGTTTGGATATTACAGAAAAATTCTTCCCTGAGAGGGTTGTCAAGGCCTGTCCCAGGCTGCCCAGGGAAGTGGTGGAGTCCCCATCCCTGGAGGAATTTAAAAGACATGTAGATGTAGTGCTGACCATGTAGATAGTGGTGACCTGCCAGTAGAGGATTAATGGTTGCATTTGCTGATCTTAAAGGTCTCCTACAACCAAAACAATTCTAAATCCTTGGAAATTTTCTTGTCACCATGCAGCTCAGCATCAAGCCACAGCAGCAAGATGTGCAAAGGGACACCATCACAGCAGTATATTTCCATCCTCTGATTGTAAAAGTAAGCTAAAACAACCAGTAACACACCCACTCTAGACATCTAAAGCTGGGTTACATAACTTGCAGACAGAAGACAGGAAGCCAGAGGATATGTCCTGCTCTGTCACCAGCCTAGGATGCTCAAAGGGAAAGTTTCGGGCCATGATTTTGTTGGAGGAAGAACCAAGGCACTGAGTAAGGGTTCCATCAGGAAGGCAGCATGATGGTAAAGTTGCAGCAGAAAAGTTAACTTATGGTTAAAACATTTGCCTCACTCCAAAGGCTCCCAGCTGCTTTTTGGGCATCTCTGGCAAGTATCACCTTGTTTCTTGTTCTGGAAATAGTCAATATCCTCATAACACAACTCCCTGTTTTTCAGCAGCAAATTAGCTCACATGGCAATTTGTATTACAGCACTTAGAAAAAAAAAATACATCCAGCTCCACTTTAACTGTTTTAACAGCACTCAGTAAGTCTCTCAGGAGCTTCCAGAAGCACTGAGTGCACTGGCTACTCTTCTAAGAGGCCCATCCATCTCTGTCCTTCTGCTCATTCCTTTACAGCTCTGCAACACTCTCATTTTTTTCTTTACTTTTAGGGCCATTTCTGCAGGTTTCATAACCTTATTCCTCTTACTCAGAATAGCTTGCAAGTGCACTCTGATTCTTACACAAATCTTCCTTAGGAGTTTCTATCTCCCTAATCCTTTGCAACCTGTTGAGCCTCTGCAGTACCAAAGTATACACCATCTGCAGTGTCTTAAACCCCTGGGTCCTTCTCACCAGATTCTGGGGTTCACAGTGCAGACATCTACCTCTGCAGATGTCCTCCACTAGTTTTTCTGCATGGTTTTGTACAGAAAGGAACTCAAATACATGGGCAATTATAAATTGTTTGAAGTCTTGTCCACTGAACCAGTAAGTTGTCACTGCTTGTAATTATTGCAGGGTTCCTGTTTGGCAAATGTCAAACTAACATGAGTGATGATGGGTTTGGTGTTTGATTTTCCACTAGAGGAAATTCTAGTGCAGAGTGAATAAGCCAGAACTAAGAAATAGTCACTGTTGTGTCATGCACGTGTGGACCATGGCTTCAGGAAGTCCTGATTTATTAGCACAAGTTCTTGTCTGCACTGCAGTTTTCAGTGAATTTCACACATTTCAAGATTTTCTCTGTCCACTTCACATTTTTTGGACTGAATAGATCATTTTAGGCTCTCCTTTAGACTCTTCTAGGTATGTTCACTTAGTCATTCTGTACTTTTCTGAATCTTTTCAAAGAATACAGTGTGTCTGAATCCAATGTGGTTATCTTCAGGTAATTTGCCATGAATTGCCACAATGCTTCAGTTGTAACTGGAAATATTGTATAGGTGCATGATTCCCTGGCCAGTGCCCAACCACAACCCTGATGGCTTCCAGTGATGTCTCACCTTCTGCTGCAGCTTCTGTAAATTTACTCCATGTTGGTTTTGAAACTGGAGCATTCATTTTGATCAAACATGCATGTATTATACTGTTTCCTCTATCAGTTTCAAGTGCAGCCTCATCACATACTCTCAGGAGTATATCTACTATCAATAGCCATTTTCTTGGTTTATTCTCTCTTCAAATCCTACAGCTGACACTGGAACTGCAACCTCTGAGAGATATCAGTCAGTCCCTTTGGTGCTGTGGCTATAAGGTATCCTGAGTCAGATTTTTGCCACAACCTGCGAATTAATATGGAAAATTTCTCCTCTGAAGCCCCAGCATCAGACACGCTTACACAGCAACATTCCAGACCAGTAAGTCCAAATACATAAGAATTTTTCACTGAATTCCAATGTTGACATAAGAAATGCTTTATCAGGGAAGACCAAAGGTCTAGCTGGACCACACCCTTTTTAACTCCAAAACTTTTACACCAGTAGTGCTGTGGCAAGTACTTTGGCACTTCACTTCCTTGCTGTGGGAAGAAATAAAGCCTTGTATGTTAGGAACCTGTCTCCTTTTAATTTCATTTTAAATAGTAAAATAGTCCAATTATTCCAGTGTAACGATTCTTGCATGGGAAACCACAATGAGCTATTCCCTGTTTAGCTTCTCCTTGTCACTCGTGATTCTATATATTTCTGTCTCCTTCTCAGCTGCCATACAGAAACCAAGCCATACCCTTTATTAACCTTGCTGTTCTCCTTTCTGCTTTTTTCTACGTCTAGTACACTGATTTTAAGATGAAGGAAGCAGAACTGCACACACCAGTGTGCAAAGGCTTTGCACAACAGCACAATGGTATCTTCTGGTTTGATCTGTATTGTTTTCCTAAGATTCAAGTTGCTTTTTTTTTTGAGGTGGTGCTTTCTCTAGAAATTTTTATTACCATTTCAGCCCTGAGAGGTGACAGTCAGCTTAAGACCTTTCACTGTATATGTACAATTAGAACTGTTTTTTCCGAGTGCATCACTTTATGATCTCACACTTTTGCAACAATATTGTACCATGCAAGCTGGAAAGACCTCCTCGAGACACACATACAACACAGGAAAGGGATGCTACAAAAACTTCTCAGCTCTCCTGTGAGTGAGATATGCAAGGAGATACTACAATATGAAAACACTTTGCTGGTAACACCGATGTTCAGGTGAACCTGCCACCTATGGAATCTGGAGGAACAGGCTGGCATTCCTCAGCAGTCCTGTGGTTTCACTTTGAGAAATCCCGCAGTGTTGAGATAATGCTCTGAAAGATAAAGTCACAGCAGCTGCAGAGAAAGATCTACCCATGAACATCTCCAAATGTCTCCTGTTCTTTGTGTCTTAGAATCATACAGTGGTTTGGGTTGGAAGGGACCTTAAAGATCATTTGGTTCCTTTTTCTTCTTTCTGTAACCTATGCTTAGTTCCTGTTGCTTTCCATATTCATGTAGCAAATCACCACTCAGCTTTTTAGCCCATGATTGCAGCAGGAAATTTGAACAAAAAATTAAATTCCATGTAGCCATTCATTTATTTTTTAAACATTCCCTTGAAATTTCAAATAAATTAATCTGCAAGATACTTATGTTATTGAAACCCATCTTTATTCATTTCTTTTACAATAAACAATATATCTTTTATCATTATATATCACATAAAAAAATCTGATAGAGTTATTCAATTCTTTGCTTCCCAGTAATGAGAAATAAACCCCACACATACAATAGTGCTGCATGCTAAAGTGCTTGTATATGTTTTATCTTTATAAATACTGATAAAATAGGTAGGGAAATTACAAACTTGAAAATAAAAAGCATCAATATTGTTGGCTTGCAGAAAAGGAAAGGTTACATCCTCTCATATTGTCATGCAAATGGAGAAGATCTTCATCATTCAGGTGGGAAAAATAGCATTGTTATATATATTCAGTATAATTCACCACAACAAAACTGTGAAGTACCAGAAGTAAAGTCTAAAATCTGTGTAAATTATCACTACTAATATTATCCATTTTGATATACACTGACATAATTGGAAATATTTATTAGTAAGAGGTAGAAGTGCAATAGCAGTCATAGCATAACAGTCAGAAATTTCAAGGTTTTGTTCTGAAGGTTATATTTCACATAATGTGGTTTTTTCTTCATTTCTCCAAATTTTCAGATTTTCTACATTAGGCTCCAGAATGTAAAGGAAAAAAAAAAAAAAAAGACAGGCAGAGGGGAAACTGCAGAAGTCAGGTTTTTTACAGATTGTCCCATCTCTACTGGCAATGTAGTCCAACACTCGGACATCTCTACAAGTTCCTTGGCTTGTTTAGTCCTGGCTTTCAAAGGTCAACCTGACTCATAGAAATCTTGTTGCTTTTATGCATAGAACACCCATTTGGCTTTGGCCACCCTGAGTTTGCCTTGGTTTTAGCCACAGATGGACTCATTGTGCTGTGGTGCAGATAAGGTGTATCTATTTAAGTAATGACAGTCATAAGGAATATGATATCACTCATGTAATTTTAACCATCAAAAAATCACAAAGGTGATCATAATGAGCTACTTGGGTATCTTTTAGAGTGAGCAAAGAAGAAACAGAGGAGTTTGCCCAGTCTTAAATACTCAGAGAGATCCCTTCATCCAAGCTAGATCGTGAGTATCCTGGTGAACCAGTTGAAGGCATCTCATGCAGTTTCCACCAGCACAGCAGAGAGATACTGTTTGAGCACAGAAGCAAATCCAGAAGAACCAAAGTGTGCAGCATTTCAAGATGAGCTAGGCAATACTCTACAATAGCATGATCCGCATCTGTGGCTGCCCTCACACAGTCCACCTAGCCACCAGTAGACAGAAAAGTCTTGCTGATCCATAATGGTGGCCAGGACATGAGACATTCCTTAATACTGAGAAAAAAAACTACTCATATTTCCATGCAGCTTTCTCAATGCTGAAAAAAAAAATATTTAAAGCAGTTTCACATTTACAAAACAGTTAATTTATCATCTTGAGCCAACTGCATAAGGTTTCATGGCAAGTCATTGAATTCAAACTTATCTGAAGTAATTCCTCAGAATAGTTTACAGTCAACTAATTTTTTACTATATATCCTTTAGCCCTCCGTTTTTTTTTTATTAAGATGTCTCAAATTAAATATATAATTAATTACAAATAAAACCATGGCTCTTTGTAACTGGTTTATTGCAAATCAAATTAAAATGTCATACATGCTTAGACAGTTTCAAAAAAGGACTTGAAAATCTTTGAATTATCTTTATGCTTTCTTAAAGCTCATTAAATAAGTATTCCCTCTGCTCTCCAAGTTGTAACGTTGATGTTCTTCTACCAAGATTAAGTGTCTTTCAGTAAATTATGGTTTAGTCAAGACCAGGTTTGGGCTCAAAAGAGGAGAAACGGGGTAGAGTTCACCAGTCTCTTGTACATCCACTCACATCTACCAGTCCTTTTGGCCTTACAATCTACACATGTAAAATTACACCTTCTCTTTCTCCCTCCTTTCTCCAAATCAGTAGTTGGTAACCCACACAAGCTAAATCTTGTACTTTAATTTCTAGTCTTATGTTTACATAGGAACCAAGTAGTTCAAAGCTGAACGTGAAGTAATTAAAGTATTTCCAGATGTGTTCAGTGATCCTACTCTGTTTTTACAGCCTTCAGTTGTCATATATTTTCCTTTGGCGGCTGTATTAGACACAAAAGTTAACAACTTTATTTTAAATTGTGTTTTTTGAACAAGAAATATTCCCAGTCAGAGCTGCTGTGACCAGTATCTTGATAATGAAAGCAAAACACTTCAAGGTGATCCTAACTTTCAATATTTGAATTACTCTCTGTTGACTGAAATCTCTAAAAACCCAACAAACAAAGTAGAGAATTCCATAGATAATGTGAAACACATTGTGGAATTAAAAGGGCAGGGGGAAACTTTTTCACTGAAATCTCCTAAAGAAAACGTTCTGATTTTTCCTTTTAAAGTTGTGCTGATTTCCCCTTTTTTCCCTAACAGGCTATATAATATGATTATTTATCATGCTTGTGTTTTACATTGCTAAGTGAATACCAAGGACTGTTGAATTCCAAACTTTCTTTGCAGATGAATCAGAAATAATGGCAATATCAGCACCCAAGTAAAATGTTCTTAGCACTAGAAAAAAAAAAGTGTCAAGTGAAAATCTAATCTCCACCCTGGCAATGCCTGAGTGCTTCTGCCCATCCCAGCAGGTAAATTACCAATTGAGCAAGTGGCAAAGATGATAGAAGAGGTTTCTCATGCAGAAAGATGTGCTGTAAGCAAGGGAGCACAGCTGTAAAGTTGGTAGGATGAATAAATTTGTGCACAATGAAAAAATAAATAAAAAATAAAACAAAAAAACCTTCAAACTCCAAAAAGGTTAGAGGTAGTTAACATACTTGACAAACCTTTTTCTTTTCCTGATTGGCTTTGATAGTTCCTAATTAAAGTCCTATCTGGCAACTTTCTGTGAAATCAGAAGAGTTTAAGAGAGTCATCTCTCATGTTTTCAGGCTTCTGAGCTGTTCCCCTCCATGCACACCTACCTCCACCCACTCAGGAGATGAAATATAACAGTCCAGACAAGATGAAAAGCAGTGTTCCTACAGTTTTATTTGATTTATTAAAAGGAGAGAAGTAACCAAGTGGGAGGAAAATAGGTCAAATGTTCTAGATCCTTATGAAAAGCTAAAAGTATCGCTCTTGATTTTCAACATCTCTTTCAAATTGATGTCGTGTGTTTTCAAGAAGACATTAAGGTATGGGAGGGGGTTGGAGTTGAGGGAAGAAGCCTGGGTTGCTTAAGGATGGTGATGAGCAGAAGGAAAAGCAAAAAGATGACCTTTGGATTGCCAAGTGATCATCTCACAGCCCAGAGGCACAGCAATGGTACCACACTCAGCCAAGATACAGGACAGCAGAGCAAGGCATTTCTAGCAGAAGCCATACCCACATCTATAAGCCAAAGCTGAGACCACCTCAGGCTCCTCCATGAAGTTGTGTAAAACTCTTTCCCCCAAGGAGCATTTTCTTCTGGGCTTTAAAAGGGAGGCAGGGAACTACTGAACAAGAAAAAGCTATTTCCCTGCCTCTCTTCTGCCTCTCTGGTTTCTGTGGTCCTTAGCCCCATCTCTCTGATTTGTCACCTTGTCCCTTAATTCAATTTTTCTCCATAAAAACATCCAGCTGTCTCATAAACCCCTCTTTGCTCTTTGCTTCAGTGGCCTTATTGGTTTTATTACTCTACCTATTACCATGCACTGGTCCTCTAGGAGTACATCCTTTGTATTCCAGATGTAGAACTGGGGTTATCCTGAGACATCCTGCAGGTAATATTGTCCTCTAATTGACTACCATTGGAAAATATCTGGGGACCACGAACAGCTAATGAGTGTGTATTTTGTGATTAGCATTAGCAGAGTGCCCCCGTTTGACTATGTTCAAGTCAGCTTTTCTGACTGGGAAGAAGCAATGACATCTGGTGGTTAGACACTGCAGTCAAACCCGAAAAAAAAAAGGACTGATTCTCCTAAGGGTTTCCTAGGAAATGACCTATCTAGGAATATAGCAGCTTCTCCAAAACCTGGATCCTTGAGTTGGTGGGTGTTGATTACTTCAGGAAGGTCACCAAAAAGTAGATGCAAAAATGAAATCATGCAAAACCTTAGAAGTCTCCTCATGGCACCTTTGGTCTGGATTCAAGCTGGTCCTACCTCTGAGTTGCTGGGGCAGGTGATCAAGCACGGCCTTTTCATCTGTCTTCCCTTCAGGAATAGCACTCTGCATTCATCCTCCACAGCTTCCCCCTTACTTCCACCCTACTGAGCCTGTCTGTTCCTGGATTCACTCTGGTTACATACAACGATCAGCAAGCAAAACAAACAAACAAAAAAAATCAAACAAAAAACCCCACCACATTTGCTATGGGAATTTTTTTTTGCTTGTGTTATATCCCATTTAGAAAATGCTAGAGATCTGCAATCATCACAAAATAACTGAAGGCTTTAAAGGATGATGTGCCCCTGGGCCAGATCTTGTTGGAATTTTAGAGGCCAAGCAGCATCTGTGTCTTCAGATCAGGTTCCTTGCATAAGACAAAGGATAAACATCTTCAGAGCCCTGCATCCTCTTACAGTTAGTCACAGGTTCATTTTCAACATGAATCCCATTACAAAGCACATCCCTTTCTCCCATGTATGTAGAGTAAGGGAGCAAAACATCCTCACATATATGATGGTGATGTCACATCTAACAGAATAAGAAAAATAACATTAGTTACATTAGCTACATTAGTTCTTGCTAGGCATAGCTTTTGCAAGAGCAAAATCCGGTGATGGGGGACAACACAGTATTGCCTTTCACATCACCAAGAAACAACACTTAACCTTCTTTGAAACATGGCCAGTTAAACTGATTTCTCAAAATAACAAGGTTCTTCACCATATGGAAACTATTTTAATGCAAGAGGTGGCTCTTTCACCAAGTGTATTCTTATGGTCTGTTAAACTGGACGTAAACTGGACATGCTTGGGCATACCTTTCCTATAAATTTGATTTTGGCCCATCCATTTACATTCCTACAAAGAGATCCCAGTCAGTATTATGGTCATTCATTAAGCTGTCACATAAAGATTATCTTCACTTTCTTGGTGACACAAGTGAAAAAGACAAAGCAAAACCTTTGTCCTTTGTAATTTGGTACATGAACACAAAGCAAACGATCAATTACATGGGCTAAACCCACAGACTCATGCAGTTGCAAAAAGTAGTAGTTCCTGATGTCATTCACAACCCAAGGAAGATTTTCTGCCATATTGTTCAGATGGTGCCAGGGGCAAACATGGTTATGTCCACAACGTCTCTCTGATGATCTCTCAGGGATGTGGCAGACTCCATCTATGATCAGGACACTGATGGGCTGACACTGCTCCAACCTTGCACTGAATGGGGTGTAAGTATAAAATCAACAGATAGCAACACAAAATGGATTCATTAGTCCCAAAATGAAATTATAAATGGAAATTACAGTGTTGTATGCAAGTCGATGTAGAAAATGGGATTCATAACTTGACAGATATACATTCAGAATGGTCACATGAATATCTTTTTAAGAGATAAGTTACAAACTCAAGCAAAATTTATGAACTCGACACAGACATTAATGGCTGATGCTCTTTGTGCTTTGTTATGCAGAAGGTGGGAATATATAATCATAGTGGTGTCTTTAAAATCTATAAATACCAAGCTCCCCTTGTGACTAAATCATCACACACTTCCATGAGGAAAGGGAGTTATTGTCTCCCCATTATGGAGTGGGAAATTAGGCACAGCTTTACACCAGTCATAATTATCTTCTCCACCTATGGGTTCATAATGGCTCACTGTGTGGAAATACTCTGCTGTGCAAGTAATTCATGAAAATGACCATGACTCATTTCTAACCTATCCCCATGAGAAAATAGCCCAAAATGTGTAGCTGTAGATGTGCCCTTTCAGATGCCAGTGGGAAGGCTCCAGAGAAGGGGATAGAAATAGAGATGTGGTCCTAGGGTGTTTCCAGGGGCTGGAGAAAGCAAGAGGGTGATTCTGCCTGTGGGCCCTTCACCAATGCTCTGAAGGATGTAGGAGATGGATTCTACCCTGAACTGGGAAGACCACAGGAAAGGGAGGTAGCTCCTGGGCTACAAGCCTTTCAGGCCTTCAGCCCAAGGCATGCTGAGGGGAGCAGTCTGAACATAGGGAGCTACCTCTTATCACCAGAAGGAATTGTAAAGGGATTTTGTGCTTCACACAGCCACTTCTAAAGAAGGGAATGCTAGCTATATAATTTGGATTTCATGTGCCAGGCCTCTGCAGAGACTCTGGATTCGCATCAGAAATGCCTCATAGAAAGAGAGCCTGCAGGGAAGGGCTATTTTACTTGCTTTTGAATTTTAACAGCAGACTATTTTGTACTGTTACCAGGCGCATGGAAAGCATCTTGATTCTCTGGAGAAAAAGATCCCTGGGAGATGCATTGCATTTGTTTCTTGTGTAATGTTCTGTATGGAGATGGTGGCCTATAAATGTCAGTGAGTGACAAAAAGTTGTAACTGGGTTTGACTTTACCCATGTGAAATAACATTGATAACTAGCCCATTTATTGTGGTACAGACAGGATTATCAGTGCATTATGGCAAAAAGAAGAGTAGAGAGTTGGTATGGGACAAAAGGTCCTGACACAGAGGCCTTACGTTTCTGTATTAGAGTTGGGATGGAAAGGACTTCAAGCAGAAAAAGATGAAATCTAGAGAAATACGGTAGAAAGGGCTCTGGGCAGGAGGGATTTGGCGTACCCTAACCCTCCTGACCTGGAAAGTCTAAAATGGGAACCTGTCTGAAGGAAAGAACAAATGTCCTGAGAAGCAGGTTCCTGCCTCTTTTTGTCGTGGGAAATATGGTCAGTCTCCAGAATGGCACTCTCTTTTCTTCTGTGGAGTATCTCAGCATTGTTGCAGGAGGATCTGAATTAGAAGGAATACACAGGTTGGTTTCAGCTCTGCACATAGGTGTCTATGTGCAGGTGTCTACATCAACCACATGTATGAGTTCCTGCTGAAGTACATGAAGAGCTAGTCAGGGCACTTGTGGAGTCAAAAAAGCAACTGAGCCATGCAGGTGTAGGTTGAATTGCTCCCCCATCTTCATGGTGTGTATTGACTAGCAGCTCTATTTAGTTGCCCACACATAAATGTTCAGAACATTTGAGATGCTCTGGTGTCCTACTTGGTCTCCAGTTTCTATTCCAGGAGTGAACAAGTCTCACAGGTTCTGCATCAGATCTATCACCCCTCATTCAGATATCCCACATATCCTATGGCCTCTGTATGGCACTAAGTGCTTCCACCTAGGCAATGAAATGAGCCTTAGACCTCCATTGACTTAATCTAGTAGTGGGCATCTAGTCTAGGTCAATCCTCTGGGCTTCTTCCACCATCACTGGAGGAAGAGGTGAGATGTTGATCCCATCATTCAGTTGCACCACCTTCTGCATTGCATCTTCTCCACCCCAGACACCTCAGCATCCTCTCCATTATGGCCTACGGTAGCCTTTACCCAGACTTCGTGCTGTCTGTCCACTCTTATCACTCATCAATCCCAAATGAGAAACGTGTCCAAGGGACTTCTATTGCTGTGTGTCTTGTTGAATGACAGCTCTTGTGCTGGAGCATGGCTGCAGGGACTGAGATAACTGCTGGACTTAGAATCATAGTGTCATAGATTCACAAAATGTTTTGGGTTGAAAATGACTTAATGGTTATCTAGTCCAATGCCCCTGCAGGGAGCAGGGACATTTGCAACTAGAGCAGGTTGCTCAGAGCCCCAGCCAACCTGACCTGGAATGTTTCCAAGGATGGGGCATTGACCACCTCTCCGGGCAAATTGTGCCGGTGTCTCACCACCTTCATTGTAAAATTTATCTTCTTTCTATCTAGTCTGAACCTCCCCTTGTCCTGTCACAACACACCCTGTTAAAAAGTCTGTCCTCATCTTTCTTGTAAGTCCCCTTAAAGAAGTGAAAAGCCTCAAGAAGGTGTCCCCAGAGCCTTCTCTTCTCCAGGCTGAACAACCCAAACTCTCTCAGCCTGGCCTCACAGCAGAGGGGTTCCAACCTTTGAATCACTTCTGTGTCCTCCTCTGGCCCCACTCCAACAGGTCCATGTCTCTCCTGTGCTGAGAACTCCAGAGCTGGACCCAGCACTGCAGGGTAGGTCTCACCAGAGCAGAGTAGAGGGGTACAATCTTCTCCCTCAACATGCTGGTGATGCTGCTCTGGATGCAGCCCCGGATGTCATTGGCTTTTTGGGCTGCGAGTGCATGTTGCTGGCTTGTGTCCAGCATTTCATCCACCAGTACCTCCAAGCCCTTCTCCACAGGGCTGTTTTCAATCCCTTTATCCCCCACAGCCTGTACAGATAGCGGGGATTGCCATGACCCAGGTGCAAGATCTTGCACTTGGCTTTTTTCTCATTAAATTTCTGAGCCTTGTGAAGGCTTCTGAAGTATCACTTCCTTTTCCTACCAATGCCAACAAAGCAGCAAAAGGCATAAGCCCTCATATGATCAAGAGTGCAAATAGTGAATATTAACAGTAATATTGTGGTCAAATTCTGCACTGCAATATTAACTCTGAAGAACTGAAGTCAGCTGGCCTAGCAAAGCATAGCCTGAGTCTTCAACAACTGCAAAGCTTTATGGTCTCCACCAAACAGCCTTATCTAATTAATCCTCATCTCCTCCATGGAACATGAAGGAAAAAAAAATATGGACCAGGAAATGGAAGCTCAAAAAGGTTAAGTATAATACTTCAATCCTCCTGGAAAATTATGATCAGACTGAAGATGCTCTCTGGACCACTTGACTCTGGGCCAGTTCCTAATCCAACTTAACCTGCAAGCCTTTTGCCCAGTGGCACAGGAAAAACTGCATTGCTTCTGGGCTTATGTGAGTTTTGCTGCTATCTAGAGGACTTCATCCTCCAGGGTTGTCTAAGCATCTTTGTAAAAACTGAATTGTAATGTGGCTTATGCAGTTTTGCTCGATTAACTTTGTTCCTTTGATGTTCAAGGATTTAGTGACATGCTTAGCAATATGGTAGCAAGAGACACATTACACAAAATCAAATCATTGCTGGGACAGATGTTTCCAGATCTAAAAGCTCAATTGGTACCATAGACACATATCCACCTAATTTCAGGATCTTCCTCCTGAGAAGTAGCCTATCAGGGCTTCTCAGGATCCCTCTTAGTCCCCAAACTGCAGTTACAAGGCTTAGAAGCCATCCTTCGAACCTCAGGGTAAATTTTTTAGGTCAGTAGGAGCTGATCTACAACATTCAGGCTGTACCAGTGTCTCTAAAGGTCTGCTTTCAGCTCTGATTCATCAGCCATCACCCTTCTTCCCTCCCTTCGCCACTCTGCCAGCTGTGGACATTGCCAAGGTGACCTAGATACTTGTCACCTCCAGACTGGGTTTTACCTTGATTCACAGTTTCTAAAACAGGACAGGAAACAGATAGGAAGATCCTAGAAGTTTCACACAGGAACTGCTTCATGCTCTGGTACATGTCAAGTGATATTCAGGGTCCCCTGCTAGTGATGTGCCAGCTCCCAAACACAGCCAGCATCTCCCCATAACCCATCAGCCACCACCACAGCTACATCTCCTAGCGACAGGGCAGCTCCCCTGAGGATGAAGCATGTGGCATCGAGGAAAAATCATAATCAGTGACTTCAGTGGGAAAGAGGTATCTTCATTGTTGTTTATAAGTATTGCGCCTACTTATAGCTGGAGGAGCTTAAATATCTTTCTCAGTCTGTCTAAGCCATCCTCCCTCTCCTCTTCTCTCCTCTCCTTTCTCCGCACATACCCTACCCTGACCTATTCCATAGGATTCAGGTGGACACACACCGGGCTCCTCAGGACACACAGTGAATGATCTCCAAGCTCTTCCTTCCCAGGGGTGGGATTCATCTCACATGAGTGTCAGCAATTAGTCGAAGTGATTCATCTAAGCTTTCCCTTCATGGCCAACTGAGAGACATCATCTTCTCTTGACACTTCCTAACTCCTATTTTGGGTATAGTTCTTGTGAAGAGCAGAGCCATTTTGGAGAGTTATCTACCCAGCTGTTTTGTCATATGGGGATCCTGTACTGCCAGCTTAGTTTGACTGCCTGATATTTATATGGCTACAATGAACTGGGAGGCATCATTCCCTAGAAACATCCATCTCCACACCAGGAACAACTAGAGCATAACACCAAAGAAGCAATATAATTTTCTCTCCTTCAACCAGCTGTGGGCTGTAGACTGAGTGATCAGAAATTAAAATGCTGAGTGATTTAGCTTTCCATCATAATGCACTACAACAGCTCTCTAGGGATGTGACCCTACATGGTTAAAGTCAGCAGAGCAGAGAGCCAAGGACTGATCATGAAGGGCTACCAGTAGCTCTAGGTTATCACTGCCTTTGAGAGTAAGAATCATACTGCAGAAAAAAAAATACAAAGGAAACAACCACAATCTCTACAGGAAACAACGTGAAAGTTTCTTCTAGTCACTGACAAGAAGCTTGAAATACATTTTCTAGTTTTGTAATATCTGAAAGAGTCAAACAATCTCAGTATCTTCTCTACTCTGGTTTTGACAAGGACAAAATCCTGGAGCATGCCCAAGAGCTGCAGGCACCGAAGATTGCTGTTGGGGATTTAGGTTTTGAGAATTTTGTAATGAAAATACTTCTTGTGAAATATTGTCCCAGAATCTCCTATGAAACTACAAATAAATCACACAGAATGTCTCCTAAAGTGTCCTGGCCTCTCCTAAGAGCATAGATCATAACTTCCCCACAGAATACTGTTGTGCAGAGAGAGACCTGGTTCAATTAATAATTACACAAGGTCCATGCGCTGTATTATTCTCATATTTAGGTGTCAGCTCCCCATTATCACAGAATTTCTCCCCCCAGGAGCCACCTGTTCTTTGGGAGCTCAGCTCTGTGTCTGCAGGTGTTGTATAGAAGCAGGCTGTACAGGGCTGGTGGGTATTCCAATTGCCTGTATCTATGAGTGCTCCTGTTGGATTAAACGAGGTGAATAGTGTCCATCTTTGCAGAGCACAAGCCTAGTTTAAAACAAAGGGCATCAAACAGGTATGAGAAAAATTCCTAAAAACGGAATGGGAACAATGGAAGTGATAAAACAGGAAAAAGCACACAAGTAGCTCCACACAAAAGTTGGAAGTTTTGACTTAAATTTTTCATTTGCACCTAATATGACAGAGAAATTAGTAGACAAAGAGTTGTTAAAAGTCGTCAGGATGATCTGGGGCACCCACCAGGCTGTCCAGGCCACGAACTACCTGGTACAGAAGCAGTACCTACCCTGGGTTCAGAGCAGTCCTTGGTGTGATGTTATGAGACCTCTGCTGTCATCTAGTGACACAAGAGAAGAAGTACACCAGAAAAAAAAAAAAAAACATAAAAAAAGGAAAATCGGCATGTAAGAAATGTCAGTGCAGGTTGTGATGGAGGAAGCAGAAAACGGTGTATTTTGAACACCCGTAGCACCTCACTAGCAGCAGTGAGGTCTCGCCTGTACACGCAGTGTCAGTAGAGATGTTTTTTAAGATATTTCTCCCTGCACTGCAGGGTTGCTCTAACTTAGCAAGCACAGCCGACAGATCCCCAATGGGTACATCTCTCCTAACCAAGGAGGCTTCACCATCTGAGATTGCCATCACAGGTGCCCCTGTGAGCATGCACCTAGGCTATTTTACAGGTCTTCTTCAGGACAGGAGAACTTAATCCCTAGAGGAGCTTGTTTGTCTGCATCAGCTATACAGGGAGCATGAACAACAGCTCAGATGTAGATACCTATATGGCAGCACTCTAGAGTTAGGTGAGGTGGCTGCTGTCCTTTAACTGGAAGGTGACACTCACCTGGAGAACATGTCAGAATTTTTCCAGAAACCTTGTTATCCCTATCCTCATTTTTGCTGATTTTGCAGGGGAAAAACTATCAGGCCACCCCATAGAGCAGCTAACCATGAGATGGATTCTTCCTTCACATGGAGCAATGAGCTCCTCCAGCCTTTCAGGGGCACGTCCCCCATGGGAACACACTGGAGGCAGCAAAGAGCACCATTGTCAGCTGGGAGAGGTTGAAGGTAGCAAAAACAATCTGGAGTGAAATGAAGCATGAGAAAAACAAGAGCTGATGGTGCATGCACGGAACGAGACATCAGAAGATCAGAGTTCAAATCCCATGCGTGACCTTGACCTTTCATGTGATTTAGGACAAGTTGTTTCACCGGTGTAGCCCAGCAGCACAACAGGATACTTGTTTCCCATGGGAACTCTCCAAAGGCATTAAAGCTTTGTGGTATAAAACACCACAGTGATGCTGGGCACAGTAGCCTGCGGATACTCCAATTTCAAAGAAAATTTGGGTTTCACCAACAAAGAGCTGGTTTCCTCTCTCTTCTTCTTAAATACTGTGGGAGCACAGTGTTTAGAAAGGCTTAGCTTTTCTCTTATCAGCAGGGCTGAAGCAACTGAATCTGAATCTTGCCTTTGTTTGCCTTTTCCCCCACAGTGTTCTTCAGCTGTGTTGCAAAAGAAACACTACCAATGCTGTCCCGCTCTGCTGGTAACAGGCCCTCAGTTCCTTCCATATCTCTATGAATCACTTCATTAGGTTCACAGACCTGCCAAAGGATATTTCAGAGATTTTCTTTTAAGTCTTGAAAATAAAATATTAAGCACAATCAATCATTTCTCATGACAGCTTCTTTGTCCATGAACTATTTCCATTCATTAGAAACCATCTATTTAAAGGCCACAGTGCGTGGGAGAGAAGTAGGTATGAAAAAAAGAAAAAAAGCTACTTCTTGATCCTAATGCTGAAGCATGGTCTGATTTTCTTTGTTTTCCTGCTAGAGCCACATATTTGAGGCACAGCCATGACTTGAATAAGGCAGGAGCATTACGGATGCTCAACATGGTCCCAGCATCTAGGGCACCATGCTAAGGGCAAAGACTCAGCTTTCACAGCGGGTAATTTTTCACTCACACGAAAAGCAAAGCTCGACAACAAGCCCTGAAACGATTGAGAAATGCCTTTCTGAGCCTGCTGAGGTCCTGATGTGAGCTCTGAAAGGATGAGCTCATGCTGGGAGCTTAAACCTCAGGGGATTTAAAGAGCATGAAGCTCCTCAAGACTGGCCAATGTTGGGGACCATATTGGGCATCAGCAGTAACACAGGTTAGTGCATCCAAACAAATTCCTCCTGCTATCCCAGAAAGTATCAGAAAATCATCTGCCATTTCTATATTTTCAGGACAAGTGGAATATTTCTGAGCAGGATTAAGGGCTCTTATGTTGTCCTGACAGTAAATTTGAGGGTGGGGGCAGAACTAAGGTCTCAGTTTGCCTTGTTCTTTATTTCTTTATGCTCTTCTTCAATAAGTAGCCACAACACCACAACATCTCTTCACCAAGAAGGAGCTTTATTACAGGTGAAGGGATGATGCAAGAGTCAGCAATACATCCCTGGAAGGGGCTGCAGCACCCCAACCCTCCCCCCCCCCCCAGAAATAGTATCAACATGGAGAAGTGGAAAAACGTAGTATGCAGTAAACAAAGGCAGCATTTCACAGCATGGTACAGGCAGCTCACCTCAAGTAAATATGCCACAGATGAATAATAAAAAGTGTCCCAGTTGCTGGAAGTGGAGGCTGTCATGGAAACCCTGGCAGCAAGCAGCATCACTTAGGGGAATAGCTAAGGAGTGACAGAAAAAAGGGCATTGTTTCTTGGAAGGCAATAGGATTCCAAGACTAAACATTCCAAGCAATGCTGAAGTTTGGGCTTGGGAACTCTTCAGCAGGTTGCCTGGAACATGTCATAGTCTTTCAGTGCCTTCCCTGAAAACTAGGGTGGATTTTCCCCTGTTATACCTGTTGGAAGGTCTAGGACAATATTCAGGACAATAAACATCCCTGTGTGTTAGTACTTAGGCTACCATGGGGGACACTCTTTGTAACCGGAAAAGGTGGTTGTTGTGGATATCCACCATGAAGTTTGGCAGCAAAGCATGAAGGAAACATGATAGAAGGGCTCTGCACTCAAAAACCTCCCTCTGAAACAGGGTCCAAAATGTCATCATGGTTGGTGCCACACCCTCTCCAGACCAGCATCCCTCAGTGCTAAAGGCTCCGGGCAGCTCCATGCTCTTCATTTGACCTGAGTTAACAGTAACTGCCTTTTTCCAAATCTGGTTTAATCCCCTCCCCATTGAAAACTCACAAACCAGGATGTTCATTTTGTTCCATCAACTCACCAGCATGCAAGCAGTCTCCTCCTGGCGTTCGGTGCCAGGGTTTATGTCTTAATTGGCATCACCCAAAACACTCCAGCATGAGGGTAGACAACCCGATAAACACAAGAACCTGTCCTCCCTTCGGTGCCTTTTCCACCACGCTTCCCCTTTCAGGCAGCCTGAGCTGTTTTATCACTTTCTCAAAAGGAAAGTGCTGCCGAGTCCCCAAACCTCACAGCAGCAGGGCGCTGGAGATAAGGCAGGGAAAATATTTCACTCGCAAGGAAACTGTGCTCATCTTGTACTAACGTCCCCATCCTCTGGAATCCAAGGCAATAATTACAGCAATTTGTAGATAATTATTTGTTAATTAAAAACAGGCTTGCTGGGTACAGTTACCAATTTCCTCCGTTGGCTGCACAGGGCTGTGCAAGGAGACACTGGGGGATTGCTGGCTTCGTAAAATCATTTGCTTGTTCACTACAGAAAAAAAAGCCTCCAGTGGGTCGTCTCCCCCCTCTCCCCACATCCTGGCAGGTCTGATTCATTCTCACAAGACATCCCAGAGAGATCCGTGCCTGGCTTTCCCTTGGTGCTTTCCAATGAAGATGACTGCCTCATGCTCCAACTACAGCCTGTTTCCCTGGCTAATTTAATGACCGGGAGCTCACAGACTCATTGCCAACTACATTTAAATTAGTAACTCCTAAAGAAGGAGTCATGACCCCAAGCTGAGGTCCTGAGCCTGAGAGGAGTCACCTCCATCCCATGTTTATATTAAGAGTAATAAATGAATAGTGTGTAGATGGATTTACAGCTGGGAACAAACTGAAGCTCCTGGCTTAACTAGTGATATTTGGGACAGTTTTTCTGATTCAGGTTGGGCAGTCTATGGTTCTTGGTAGCTTACCAGGCATAGTTTCTAGGCCAGCTGTGAGAAGTGATGACAGGATTTCAGGTGTCACTAAATACTGTATCCACAAGGAATGTGTCTCAAAAATGTCCTACATGACATCCTTGCCTCTAAATTGGAGAGACATGGATTTGACAGATGGGACACTTAGAGGATAAGATATTGGCTGGATGGTCACACTCAAAGAGTTGTGGTCAGTGGCTTGATGTCTGAGTGGAGACCAGTGATGCGTGGTGTTCCTCAGGGGTCAGTATTGCAACAGGCAATATTTAATATCTTTGTTGACAACATGGACAGTGGGATAGAGTGCACCCTTAGCAGGTCTGCAGGTGACACCAAGCTAAATGGTATGATTGTGAGACTGGAGGGTAGAGATGCAATCCAGAGGGACCTGGACAGACTTGAGAAGTGGGTCCATGCAAAGCTCATGAGGTTCAACAAAGCCAAGTGCAAGGTCCTGCACCTGGGTCATGGTAATCCCTGGTATCTATACAGGCTGGAGGATGAGTGGATGGAGATCAGCTCTGTGGAGAAGGGTTTGGGGGTACTGGTGGATGAAAAGCTGGACATGAGCCAGCAACACGTGCTGGCAGCCCAAAAAGCCAATGGCACCCTGGGCTGCATCCAAAGCAGTGTGGCCAGAGGGTTGAGGGAGGGGACTCTGCCCCTCTGCTCCACTCTGGGGAGACCCCCTTGCAGTGCTGGGTCCAGCTCTGGAGTCCTCAGTACAGGATGGTCATAGGCTACTTGGAGCAGGGTGAGAGGAGGACACAAAAATGATACGAGGGCTGGAACCCCTCTGCTGTAAGGCCAGGAAGAGAGCTGGGGTTGTTCAGCCTGGAGAAGAGAAGGCTCTGGAAAGACCTTCTTGCAGCCTTTCAGGACTTAAAGGGGGCCTACAGGAAAGATGTGGAGGGACTTTTTGTCAGGGATGGTAGTGATAGGACATTGGGTAATAGTTTCACACTGAAAGAGGGTAGATTTATATTACATATTAGGAAGAAATTTTTTGCACTGAGGGTGGTGAGACACTGGAACAGTTGCCCAGAGAAGTTGAGGATACCCCATTGCTGGAAGTATTCAAGGCCAGGTTGGATGGGTCAACCTGGTCTAGTGGAAGTCCATGTCCCCTGTCCATGTCAGGGGAATTGAAACTAGATGATCTTTAACATCCCTTCCAACACAAACTATTTTATAATTCTATTATGGCCTTCATGATGTGCTAAGATTTTCAATCTTGTTAATCCTCTGTCTTTGTTTGTCATGTAGAGACCTTCTTCTGGGCCCACCACAATCCACCAGCCCACCAACCTGCTCCAGAGTTCCCCACAGCTCCAGGGACAGGAGGAATTATTTAGTCATGGAAGCAGGAAAGTCACATGGCTCCTGATCAGCTGGATTAAGCTGGCTCTGGGCAGTCACTTCAGTTGCACTTCTTCTATGTCACTGAGATAACAGCTCAAGGAGATCTGAGAGTTGGCTCTGTAGGTTGTACACTAAAATAGCACCAGTAGCACCAGTATAAAACTTAACAGGAAAACAAGTCCATGGGGAAGTACGGTGAGAAAAGAAAGTGAGCAGCATTCTCCTCCTAGCTGTAGCAGAGCAGCTCAGAGCCATGGAGACAAGGATGGGACCAAGGAATAACATTGCCATTTTTCACTGTGTGCCCAGAAGCAGATTGCTCCCAACCCCCTTAGCAAAGCAGTGGCATCGATGAGAACAAGCCAGTGATAATGGGGAGGGGAAACAAATTAGACTGTCAATCTCCTCTTCATGGAAATAATCTCCCAGGTTGTTAGTCACACAGGGCTGGCTTCGCCCCTCTAATTTTCTCCTGTACGTGGGTTTGTGTTCCTTTCATCACCTTAGCGGCTGAGTGCCTGCACCATGCGCACAGGAATCACAATTAAGCAAAGTGGCTGGATGTCATGATATATGGGACTACATCTCTGCTTCAGCAGCACAGAAAGCTAGCAAAGAGCTGAGATTAAACACCAGGTTAATTAGTACATTTAATTAGCTCCCAGTTATTAAATCCTTTCAGACCTTTAGATAAAACACTCAAAGTACATAACATTCCTTAGAAATGCTATTATTTATTCCCCTCTTCTTTCTCCAGGTGGGTGCAGGGCTGTGAAGCTCTAGCTTTCCTCCTGCAGCTTCCTGCAGGAGCAGAGTCCATCCTAGCCTCAGCATCCCAGCATCAGCCCCTGAGATTATCCTTGAATGTGCAAACCTGCCAATTTACAAATTCACAGTTCTTCAGAGAGGGAAAGAGGCCCTGCTCATATGGGCAACAGTAGAAGGAAAGGGAATAGTGTTGGAAAAAAAGCAAGGAAAATCATAGCAGCTATGCTATGCTATTCAAATAGTTTGGGTTGGAATGGACCTCTGAAGTCATTTAGTCCAACAGCCCTGCAGTAAGTAGTGGCAATTTCAACTAGGTCACATTGCTTAGAGCCCTGTCCAGCCAAATCTCTAGGTATAAGGTTTTTATCACCTCTCTGGGCAACCTGGGCCAGTGTCCACCACCCTCAATGGAAAAAAATTTCTTCCTTAAGTCTAGACTAAATCTCCCCTCTTTTAGTTTAAAACAACCACCCCTTGTCCTGTCACAAGAGTCCCTGATAAGAAGTCTGTACCCATCTTTCTTTAAGCATTGAAAGGAGCCTTCTTTTCTCCAGGCTGAGCAACCCCAACTCTCTCAGCCTGGCCTTACAGCAGAGGGGTTCCAGCCCTCGGATAATTTTTTTTGTGATCTCTTCTGGACCCACCCCAACAGGTCCATATCTCTTCTATGCTGAGGACTCCAGAGCTGGTTCCTATGTTCATCCTAACAGCCTGTGGCTGCATCTCTGCTCTGAAGTCCTGGAGCAGCTGCCAGCCTGCTCCTTCTTCCCATCCTGTCAGCATTTTCAGCACCAAACCTTCTTTTCCCTAGTTGTGATGGTGGACAAGGAATTCAGGTCCTCCTGATGCTGGTGACCTAGACCCATAGGCTGAGAATTAACAAGAGCAAAGGGCTACAATGGATGTGGTTTGCTTAATGAAGTTTGATAAGGTAAAAAAAAATAGTACAGGGTTAAGCTGAGGGATATTTGTCATTGCTCCATGAAAGATATCACACAACACTGACTTGCCTCTCACTTGTTTCTGATTCTAATAATCTGAATTATCAGAAAGAAGAAAGCAAAGGCCAGGATAAGGTGCTGTTACTCAGAAACCCAAGATTTTAAGAACAAGAATGCAGCTGACTGGAAGATAATGTTCTCTCTTCTTTCCCCTGCACAGTTTCAAAAGAAAGGTATTTAATCCTACTATAAATAAGTATGAATGTATTTGCTTATAGAGTCTACAGAATACATCTGCAACAAAGCAATGTGGAGACATTTGGGAATAAAGTAGATAATTTGATACTCATAAGAAACCATAACCATAGCCTAGGACTGTATCTCAGAGGACTGGGATGACCTTTCAGCATCTGATGATAGCTTTAAAATGGCTTCTCATCACTGAAAGCCCAATCGACATCAGTTAAAATAAATTAAAAGCTATCACTGGCTTCTGTGGATATTGCATTAGACCATATAAAATCCACTTGAATGCCGGGAACTCAAGGAAATTATCATGGTAAATCTAAGTTCTAGTGAAGCCTTACAGGCTTTAAAACATCTCTCTGCAGCTCCATTAAAAATGGGTTCCTGCTTTGCTCATGAATAATTCACCTTTCTTTTTCTTCTGATAGATGATGAGTACCACCATGATGAAGGCTAAGCCCAGCACAAAACCCAGTGTTCCAGTCACCTGCTTACAGCAGACCTAGACCATGTTTCTGTTGGAAGAGCAGTCCAGAGAGTAAAGGCCCAGGTTAGACATTGCTTTCCCCCAAAATATCTTTTCTAGTTTCCCGCTGTCCCCATAAAGCTAGAAGGGACTCTCCTCAAGACCTTTTGATCTCCCTATTTCCAGTGCTTACCTTGGGCCGTGGTGATGGGCACTGTCAGATTGGCATGTTCCACTTGACAAGCATAGATATCCCTTTGATTAGGTGTGACTTTCAAAGTGATGAGGATCTGGAAATTACCTCCATTTAGGAGGAGGTCCTTGTACACAACTTTGTCCATCTCCTCTTGACTGTTTTTGAACCACTTGATTTTCATTTCAGAAGGATAAAATCTTCTTGTAGCATGAACCAGCTAGTTGGGATGTTCTGTTTGCATGGGAGACATTTTCACTCTGTGTTAAACTGAAAAAGAGAAAGCAAGAGATGGAGAGCATTGGCCAGTCCTCCTCAGTAATCTTTTTAACAACAGGACCTATGGACACGTCAAGCTACACCAGAAGATGTTTAGAATGGACATTAGGAGAAATTTCTTCACCAAAAAGGTTGTCAAGGCCTGGAACAGGCTGCCCAAGGAAGTGGTTGAGTCCCCATCTGTGAAGGTATTTAACAGTCATGTAGATGTAGTGCTGAAAGATGTGTTTTAGTGGTGACCTGGCAGTGCTGGGTTAACAGTTGGACTCGATGATCTTAAAGGTCTCTTCCAACCAAAGCAATTCTATGGTTCTATGATTCTGACACCATAGAGTTCTCCTTCAAACCCATCCTTTGGTACAGACCCACTGCCTTCAACATGACCTTGCATTACTTGTCTCACAGCCACATTCATCTTTAAACCTCTTTCTTTCTCGCTCAGTAAAGGATCATCACAGAAGATGAATTCTGCTTCTAGCAGAAACATCTGGTAGGACCATTTCATGTCTTTTCCCACCTCTCACATGGGTCCATTGCTAAAGGAATTGGCAGGAGGGCAAGTGCATTATTTAGGTGGGGGAGTCCTGTTCTAATGGTTTTCTGCAGGGCTCCTGCAAGTCATTTCCTTTGGTCTTAGAGTCATAATAAAGATGCTTACTGCCCCAGTCCATGGCACTCCTTCTCCTCCTGCCTCATTGAACTCAGATCTAGCTCCCACCATCCACTAAGCTCCTCTGGCATCCAGTAGTTGCCAAACAGTGAGGTGGCAGAGAGGGTTAAATATGGTCCCAGGCTGGGGAAGCCAAGTTTCCCCACGCCACTGTACCCTTCTCCTCTCCAAAGACTCACTTCTCCTGTCCATCACACCCTGAGTCCTCCTCCAGTTATAGCTGCAGTATTTCTCCCTTGAAGCGCATAGGTAGCTAAGCCACTGCAGCCTGTTCTGACACTCAGCAATTGCCTGTTCCAGCTCTGTGCCAACTACATAGAAGCCCACCTCACTGTCATGGGAACAGATGTTCTGCCAGACCCAGATGAACCTGTCCAGGTAACTCATCTGCTGAATGCCATTCATGCAGTGACACCCCTCATTTTGCTGCAGCAGGATATGCTCTGGGTGGAGACGCATGGGACAAGGTCAGGATGGACATCTTGCTGTTGCTTTCCCTTGTATCTGAATATCCAGGACCTCTGCTCACCCAGGGGATCTGTATGAAGAACAGTACTTCTCTTCATCCCTGTCATCATAGACTGAGCCACAAAACAGAAGATTTTGAACCCAGGAATCCCCAGAGAGGCCATTGTTGCTCAGGTACAGGGGAAAAAAAAAAAAAAGGTATGGAGAGATAGACAGCTAACAAACATATCTCAGGTCAAAGTAGGAACTCCTCAGCAACAGTCTGAGTGGAGGAACTTGAAGTTCCCAAACACTCACTACAGATGCACTCAGTAACAGAACTGGGCAACACTTCTGGTAAACAAACAGGAAAGGGTACAGTTTCTGCCTTCTACTAGAATCTTCTCTGCAGGAAAGTAGAATAAGAGCTTCATCAGCAGACACCATACATGAGCACCATCAGAGCAGAACAGTCAACAAAGCAGCTCAGATGCTGTTGTGCAGCTCCCAGGGTTCCCTCTGTGTTCCCAGAGTGTTATCTCTGGACTGGCTCCTTCCTGGGAGCCACGGGTGCTCTCAGAGGACTGTGAATACAGCCTAGCCCCAGTAGAGCAAGCTTAGATCATCTCTGGGTATTGTGTTTTGTCACCCACCAACCTGGGCAGAGAGTGGCACCATGAAGCTGGCTATGTCCTGAAACCTAAAGTCAGCCAGGCCAAGTCATGTGTTACCCTCTGACAGAAGGACAGTGTCTCCCCTTTTCTTCATCAGCTGGGAAACTAACAAAAAATAATAATAATTAAGAACATGGTAAGAAGCAGGCTTTGCAACTCCTTTGGTTTTGTTTTCAGTGGAGGGTTCAGAAAAAAAAAAAAACAAACACAAAACTGTAAGTTGAGACAGCAAGAATTAAATATCTGAATGAGCAGTTTTCTCAGGGAAAATCAACTGCATTTATTGGAAATAATGTGTTACATGTTGTATCTCAGTTCATTGGACAGTTACTGCTGTGAAACAAAGAAATACAAATTCTTTACTTTGGAATAAAGAGAAATGTGTTTCACTTCAGGTTACCAAGATATCACTGAAAAAGAGGTCAGCACTTTCTAATCACAGTGTCCATTCCTACATCTAAGGCACAGCAGGATGTGGACTATCTTGTGCATCTACATTTCAAACTAGGACCTTTAAGGACACCAAAGGGCATCTACCGATACAGTGAGAAGACTTCATAACTGTGGGGAGTCTGTCAGGTTGAAGAACTGCATATTATCCCCAGGTTAACAAGGATTTATCCTCCTTACTCTTCCTTTCAGGAGGACATGCTCATGCCCTGAATACATAGTCCTTTATCTGCACACAAGGCAGTATGTCAAGCTTTAAGTAGAAAGTACACGTTGATCTCCTGGCAATGTAGTCAAAAGGATGCTGGACTTTCTGGAGATGCTCAGGACTCCACATCAGAGGCCCATGAACAATGGACACTGCTGCTGATAAAAGCCCACACTGGAAGAGCTCTCCAAATCAGAAACAGATGCCATTGATGGGAAATACATCTTCAGGGCTCTTGGGGGGAGAGATGGAAAAGATTTCCACACAACCAGCCCCAAGGAGAGAGTTTTTCTATAACAGCATCTCCAGTTCCAAAATACGTGGACAAACTAGGTTTACATCATCAGACACCAGACAGATGAGAGTCATCATGGAGGAGGCAAGATTTGATTTCTTGCTTCATACCACTCCCACCTTATTCCTTGCCTTTGTTAGGAGTCCCACTCACTGGAGACATCTGGAAGATCTGAGGTTAGAAGCCTCAGAATCAGAAGGCAACAAAGATTTGCTTCAAATGAAGAACTGTATGGAGCTTATCCTCCTCCACCTGTTAGAAAGGACAAAGTGAAGGAACAGAAAGATGTGAAGGGCATGGGTGAGGAGGCTCCACATAGAGAAAGTCTGGAGCTAAATCACCAGGCTGAAACATCCACAGAGGAGGCATTTCAGAGCACTTCTGCTGCCAGGTGAAGGTTTAGCATTGCTATATGGATTGTGCCAAGGAGGCGACACCCTACAGGCATAAGGCTGATTCTCCATCCTCATCCAAAAACTGACACTACCTGTTTGGAATCCCTTTCCCACCACTGCTTCATGCTTTCTCTGATGCCCTTACACCCAGCTGGGAACACAGGAGAATCGTTATTTCTCACTATCCTTTAAACTTCCCTCCCTCCTTGCAGACGCCCTGACAACCAGACTCCTGCTCCCCAGCACAGACTTAATCTGATCCACGAACAGCAGCAGTGCCCTCTGGAGAGCTTTTAGAGCTCTGCTCTGCAGGGAAAGAAACAAAACATGTTCAGACACTGCCATGTCTTTGTAGACACCTGTAACAGCTCCACAACACCCAGTTCATGTACCAGAGAGGGAGCAGAGCTATGAGTTACCTCCAGCAGTACATGGATCCATATGGACCTACTGAAAACATGAGATCTGGGGTCATCACTGGGGGTATGGTTCCATGGTACTGATTTGATTAGCCAAACTGCTGGCCAGTGAAGACAGCATCCAGCAGTGGAAAGAGGATGGTTAGCTCTGTTGAGAACAATGGCATGTTTGTTTCAGAGCTCTGGGAACACAGAAAAGCCTGACTGTCCCCCTGCTATTTTAAAAACCAAGTGCTGGAAACTGTGCCTGTCAGCACACACTGTCTGTGGTCCAGGAGCCTGGAAGGGCTCATGGCAACATAACTAAGTCTTGGCAGCATTGATGCCAGGTGAGCAACTCACCAAAGTGAGTATGGAGCAGATCAGTATGTATGGAGCAGCAACTGATGTAGAGCTGAGCTCCAAGGGCAGAAAAGCCATCTGGAGACTATCAGCTTTGCACTCTGACAGTGCTTCATCATCACTTTCTTTTGGGGCCTGATGGATAAAATTCCTGCCCTCTCCAGTGAGACCATTCAGTCTTTAGAAGGAAGACTATTCAGCTGGTGAGAAAAGTTAATGTCCAGTCCTAGAAATTTGAGGCCATACTCACGTGTGTTATCATCCCCTTCCCTGTCATGTCCTGCTCAATCAATGTGTGGGGGAAGAGAGTGACGGAGGTTTGGTGGTTTGCTCAGATCGAATTAAAGAGATTTACACCATAGGTCCATAACATAAAGGAGTTTAATTCTTAATCCTCTGAACTATGAAAACTACTAAAACTATATATGAGGTACTTAAAGGAAAGAGAAGGTAAAGAAGAGGGAGGGAGGGAGAGAGAGAGAGAGAGAGAGCAGTAAGAGAGAGATGAGAGTGAAAGAGGTAAAAAGGTAAGCAAAATTCCCAATCACCACCAGGTCCCAGTGACATCTTGCCTGGTCCGTCCCTTGGGGGTCTTCAGTGGTGGTGCATCCCTGCCAGTATACTTGAGTCCTTTTTTATTTACTGCTAAGAGGCATGTTCCTTTACATACTCCTTAATTTGCATGGGAAGTATAGAGAGGTGGTGCTAATTTGCATAGGAAGCATTGAGAGATGGTATCCACTGTTCCTCGAGGGGGAAGGGTGGCATTAGCCCTTTCCACCAGTTGAGTCAGTGGTCATGGAGACCCTGTATTTGATTACCCTTTGCCTGGTAGGCAAGACATATGAAAACTTGGCAAGGGGACAAGGCCACTTATCCTATGATGTACTTCACTTCTGACTTAGCTGGCATATTTTGTCCCTTGTTCTAACTCCAAAGCTGCTTCTTACATCAGCTTGTTCAGGTCAGAATGTTCCTCACAAAATGGCTGAAACATCAACCCATTCAGATCAAGGTACGACACCCTCCAAATAACCACAGCTGGCCATTTAGCTGATGGGTCTGAGGGGAAGAACCTTACCCCTTTTTTGATACATTTAGACACTATCACTGGTGTTCCTCCCTAATTATTCCCTAAATTAATTGTTTATGTGGCCTGGAGAAGGTTTTATGAGTCAAATAACCCTGGAAAAAAAAGTACTCTGGGTAGTATTGGCTGAACAAGAAAGGAAGACCTATGGCTGAGAGCAGTAATAAACACACGATCTGTGACCGGGCAGAGAGAACACGTAACATGCACTAAGCAGTCATTACACATTTAATTCTCACATTAAGCCAGGAGCTCCCTGAATGACAGAACCCTGATTTCCTACCAATTTACATCCTGTATCTCTGTCTGACACTGCAGCAGTACCAGCTCCTTCCTGTACCATGATTTTCTAGGAAAACGTCACAAGGCTGTACCAACACACAGCAAAGCTCAGTGCTGGCCCTTACAGGATTGGCATCAAAACAAAACTAATTTTGCTCACTCAGGACCACCAAGACATGTGTGTCCCTCTGTTTCCACCCAGCACTGAGGGAGTAACCCGTGTGTGTCCAGGTGGTCTGCCCAATTCCCTGAAGCGGCAAGGAGGATGGATGTTGGACAAATTGTGCTCATCAACTGAGGGGGCACTTTTAGCCTAGTTCTCACCTACCCTCCCTGCACCTCTCCCTGTGGTCTCCTGTCCTTCCTCTGAATATCTTTCCCATCCACACAGTTATGCCCGTGCCCCTGCTCTGCAGCAATAATTCCTTGGGTCGGCCTTTCAGGGCAGCTCGGAGCTCAGGTCTAGACTAAGAGCCACAGGTTGAGACATTGGCTTACTGGGAGCAAAGGCAGAGGTGAAGGAAGAGCCTGGCAAGCAGCATGGAGACTTTAAGGACAAGAAGCTTTTCATACACAGATGAAAATCACCACAGGGGAAAATCAAAAGAGGCATCAACAAAGCTTTCCTCTTTTCTTTCCCATGAACCCAGCTTGTTTCTTTTAAATGAGGTCTCTGGTCAGCAATTCTTTTCTTACCTGAGACTTTGCAGCAAGGCAGGGATTTGTCTCTCTACAAGCAGTGTCACTACTAAAGCTGCCTCCCAGCACCTCCTGCCCCTGGGGCATCACACTGCTGCTGTCTCTTGTTTCACCCACTGTACTCCAAAAATCAATGCACAGGAACAAGACAACCTCTGACCACAAGCACAGCAGCTATGTTTGGCCTTTGTCTCCCTGCAGTGTGACAGCACAGAAGAGGGATGCACATGGAGCAGGGAAAGGGCAAAGCAGAGAGGCAAAGTTCAGGCTGCGTGGAGAAGGGCCACTGATTATACCCCTGTTTCATAGAATGGTTTGGGTGGGAAGGGACTTTTCAAGGTCATGTAGTCCAACCTCCCTGAAGGGAGCAGGGACATCTGCAACTAGAGCAGATTGCTCAGAGCTGTATCCAGCCTGATCTTGAACATTTCCAGGGATGAGGCATCCACAACTTCTGTGGGCAACCTCTTACAGTGTCTCACCACCCTCATTGGAAAAAATTTCTTCCTTATTACCTACCTAAATCTAATTCTTTCAGTTTAAAACTGTTGTCCCTTGTCCTGTAACTACAGGCCTTAGTAAAAACTCAGTCCCCATCTTTCTTATAGGCCCCCTTTAAGTACTGAAAGTCTGCAATAAGGTGTCCCCAGAGCCTTCTCTTCTCCAGACTGAACAACCCCAACTCTCTCAGCCTGGCCTCACAGCAGAGGGGTTCCAGCCCTCGTATCATTTTTGTGACCTCCTCTGTAGTCTGGAAACACCTTGTTGGCAGCTTCTTACTTGCCACTCAGAGAAACTGGAAGAGGCAGATGGTCATGAGTCTGAAAAAGGTACAGAAGCGTCTTGTTCCCTAGCAAGACCTGAAGACCAGAACCAAGTCCACCCTGAGGAGAAGGACTTGGAGGTGCTGGTGGATAAAAAGATGAACATGAGCCAGCATCATGTGCTCACAGCCAATGGCATCGTGGGCTGCACCCAAAGCAGTGTGGGTAGCAGTTCACAGGAAGTGATTCTGCCCCTCTGCTCTGCTCTGGTGAGACCCCCTTGCAGTACTGGGTCCAGCTCTGGAGTCCTCAGCACAGGAGAGACAGGGACCTGTTGGAGCAGGGCCAGAGGAGGCCACAGCAATGCTGGGAGGGCTGGAACCCCTCTGCTGGGAGGCCAGGCTGAGAGAGTTGGAGTTGTTCAGCCTGGGAAAGAGAAGGCTCCAGGGAGACCTTCTTGTGGTTTCAATACATAAATGGGGCTTAAAAGAAAGATGGGGACAGACTTTTTAGCGGGACCTGTTGTGACAGGACAAGAGACAGTGTTTCTGAACTAAAAGAGATGAGATTCAGATTAGATAGAAAGAGGAAACACTTTAAGGGTGGTGGAGACACTGGCCGAGGTTGCCCAGGGAAGCTGTGAATGCCCCATCTCTGGAAATGTTCAAGGTCAGGTTGGACCGGGCTCTGAGCAACCTGCTCCAGTTGCAGATGTCTCTGCTCCCTTCAGCGAGGTTGGACTACATGACCTGGAAAGGTTTCTTCCCACCCTGACCATTCGGTGATTCCATGAAACAGAGGGCTCTATAGCCAGTGTCCCTTCCCCACACAGCCCAGACTTTGGTGCTCTATGACAGAGGACTGAGAAAGCAACAGGATCCCGTAACCCCAAGATTCGCCCCACAGTCCGAGAATCCCTCACCTCGGTGTCCTGACTGACACCCCCTCCACAGCTGCTTTCCGCCAACCCCCTCTTCAGTAACTCAATTTCCCAGAGACCCTTGCGCCCCGTCCGCGGAAAAGGCGGGCTCTCGGCTCGGCACCTCTTCCATTTCGATTGGTTGTCTGGGGCGTTACCCGGTGACCATTGGAGGAGGCGGTCACGTGAGGTGGCGGGAAGTGCATAGCCTCACGGGAGCTGTGTAGGAGCGGGTCGCGAGACGAGTGGTTGGTCAGGGTGGGATGAGGCCGCACTGCCGGAGGCAGCAGCCCCGCTAGGTCTCCGCTATGCTGGGAGCCCGTGCTGGGTGGCAGGGCCTCCGCCGATGTGGCTCCCTGTCTCGGGCGGTGCGGCTGCGGGTCTGCGAGGCGCTGGGGGCCCAGGAACCGGTTGGTGAGGTTCAAGTGCAGGTGTGTGGCCGGAGGTCGGGGTGTGCCTGGTAACGACCCCACCCAGAGCCCTGGTGGAAGGGAGAGGAGCTGGAGTGGCGTGGGCCGCGGCGGTTTCATTGCCTCTCCTTCGGGGACAAAAGGCAGAACCTCCGCTGTGCGTTTTGCTGCGCTTCTAGATCTTTTTTACCGTGTCCAGAGGCAGCTCTCTCTGTATGGGTTCATTTTGCCGTTGTTTGAGCAGATAACGAGGCTTTGGTGTGACTCGGCACCTTCAGCGCGTTGTTCTGATGGGCTATACTGAAATGTGCTCTGTATAATTTTGGTTTCATCCCCTCTTTGGTTTGGGAGAGTGAAGCGTTGCCTTTGTGCTGACTACTTTAAAGCTATGCTTTAGGTATTCTCTCATGCCTTGGTTTTGAGCAGTGTCAGGTAGAGCCAGTTATAGCAGTTTAATTGATGTTTGTGTCTAGCTCCTGTTGTGAACGAAGGTGAACTGGGATAAGTGGAGTTTTTGGAAGTGGAGCTCTTTCCCTTTACTCAGCACAGGGTTGTGTGTCCCCCTATTTTCTCATGTTACTGACTGACAGAGCAGTGTTTGCAAGTGCATAGTCCCTGTTTAGTGCAAGGCCCTTGTCTAGAACTGTGCAGCTGTCAGTATTTCTGGATTAATCTGTAAAGAGATGGCCTATTTGGTAGCAGTTTTAAACTAAACTGAAAGAAGGTAGATTTGGTTTTATATAAGGAATAAATTCTTTACTGTGAAGGTGGAGACACCAGAGAAGCTGTGGATGCCCCATCCCTGGAAGTGTTCAAGGCCAGGTTGGATGGGGCTTTGAGCAACCTGGTCTAGGGGAAGGTGTCCCTACTGCTGGTAGGGGGGTTGGAATTTGATAATCTTTAAGGTCCCTTCTACCTAAACCATTCTATGATTCTACTGACCCAAAAAACAGTTTGTGGCACACTCATGTTCCTGCACATGCATAGATGAAGCCTGATAGAAGCTCATGCTTTATAGGTGTCTTTCAGCTTAAGTTTTATGAATAATGTAAGCCAGAATAAACTGATGCTAAAACTGGCAATACCACCTTTTTTACACCCTAGGTATTTCCTGCTTTGTTGCTCTTCCCCTGTGGTTAAAAAAAAAAAAAAGTTAAGCTAGGTTGGGGGGTTGGGGAGCTGCTCTGTCTTATATTTGACCTTGTTATGGCCAGATTATTGGAATGTGAGGTCAGGATCATCACTACACCTTGCTTCTGGTAAAGTGTGAAGTGGTCAAAACACTGCTTCCACAGCCACTGCTGCTCCAATACAAGCCTGGGGGTGTGCTCTTATTTCCTGCTGCAGGATGCAAGACTCAAGTCCTTATTTAACAGATCTTGGATCAGCTTGATAAAGTGGGGAAAAAAAAAGCTCTTGAGAATGTTTCTTTAGGGGTTTTATGTTGTTTTGTTAAGGAGTCCTTGTGAGGAAAGAAATGAACATCTGCCCTTATACATTAAACATGCATGAAGTATAACAAGTATGAGGTGTACTGGGCATTTACTGGAATTCAGAGGATAAGCACAACAGCTTTGGGTGTGTAACTGAAGAACTTTTTAAACACCTGTTGCCTTAGGCTTAAGAATGAGGGTTCCCAAATGATCTGACTTCAGTTTTGGACTCACGCGTTATTAGTTTCCTTGGGTGGACAGTGCCTGTCTAAGCCTGTGAGGATGGAGCAAAAGCTGAAGTGTCATTAATTGTTAGATTCATGGCTTTAAAATCTTCCGTAGTTCATGCATGCAACTGTCCTTGCCCTGTCCTCTTCAAGCCAAATGCCATGTCTGTGTTAGCAGTTGTGTTGTAGTTCTAAGAATGCTTCACTTGTGCTACTGTTTAACACTTGAAGTTTCTTCAGTCTAGACAACAGAAGTACATGGATTCACATTGGTTTGCCTGGTGTAAAACCCCTAAAGCACTTGTGCAGTTTGAAGTCATTGGACCTACTTAGATACAGCAAAGCAAAAGACAAAGCTGATTGGAAAAGAGGCAGTTTGGCTGTTCAGTTAGCTCTGGTTTTGGTTGCTCTTTACGGTATAAGATGAGCTGTAAGCTCGGCAGCAAATAGATTTGTTTTTAAGGGCAGCTTTGTCTTAAAAGTCTTGTAAGCTGGGAAGCAGCTAAGGGAGTTATATTTTGAATGCTATTACTTCTCCTTGGTACCTTGGTACTGACTTGACATTTCCCTTGAGAACAAATTAAAGTATGTTTCTCATAGAAAATCTCAAGACATTAGCCTGATGTGTGTGTGCTCAGTTTTACTCCTTCACTGTTGCAAAGAACTGCTGTATTACTGGTTGAATTCTTTTAGTCAAACTGGACAAGAATACTTCTAGATTTTTTTTTCTTAATACTTTTTTTCCTTTGTAGACAGGGTAGCAGTAAAGAGAAACATCCAAGGCATTAATTTTTATTCTTGTCTTGCATGAATATATAATTTTTCACCCGAATCTATTGGCTGCAGCATCATTGCTTTAGCAGTCCAACACCTCAGGGCACATTAAACAACTAGTGAACAGATTTCAGTTGGAACCTTCCTACAGGTGATACAGCAACAAAAATTGGTACTAAAAATCATTAAAAGAGTTTTGGATGTGTTTTTGTAAAGAACTGTGCTTTACTTGTCTCTCCTTTTTTGGTAAGAAGTGTTTCAAAGGGACATCACTAATAAGAATATGTACTTTGCTAAGATGCTTTTCATCTTCAGAGCACTTTGCCGCTTTCTGTGTTCTCAGCTTCCCAGAGATGCAGGTAGATCTTAGTTACCCCAGCTGTACTCGGGAGGAGAGATGATTTGTTTCTCTTTGCTTTGAAGTCAGAAAAACTGGTGGCTTTCTAATGATTTTTCTGGTGTCCCTAAAGAAACATTTCCTTTGATTTCAACGAGAAGTTGAAATAGGTCTGAATTAACATGGCCAGCTCAGCTGGAAGAAGAGCTTGACCATGCAGAGGCTGTGCCAAGAAATAACAAATTTCTTTTTCTTTTACCTCTAGGGCTGGGTTCGCTCTGTCCGGTCCCAGAAAGAAGTTTTGTTCCTGCATATAAACGATGGGAGTTCTCTGGAAAACCTCCAGGTGGTTGCTGATCCCAGCCTGGAAAATAGGTTGGTCACTTCAATATACCTGGAGAAATATCTGTGTTGAGCAGTGCTTGGAGGTCTCTGCACAGGCCTCCTTTACTGCGCCAGTGGCTCACCAGCAGCTGGCACCTGACCACAGGAAAGGCACTACTGTGGTCTGGGGTCTCTAGATGCATTTTTAGGATGGAGTGTGTCCAAATACTTCATCTCCAGTTAGCTGAGGCCTTGTGGCTCAGTTGCTTGTCCTGTGAGATTAATTTGAACCTACTTTTCTGAATAGCTGTAGCAGTGTGGACATTCTGGACTGCTCTTGGACTTGCTCAGAAATCACAGAATGTAGCTAAATGTAGGTTAACTGTCCTGCAGGTTTTGGAGAGTGCTGTTCCTCCTCTTATAACAGCTTGAGGGCTGGCTCTGTAGGTGTACCCCCAGATAGGCATGTGTGTTCTGCTGTAACAAAATAATGCACTTGTTTTACACCTTAATTCTGTTTGTTACTCTTGATTGCTTTTTGGGATAGAGTTGGGAATTTTGGGGATGATCCAGGAACCTTCTGTGTGGAACTTGATTTGTTGTTTAGTTTTGTTTTGTATTTTACATGGCTGCATGTTCACTTTTTGTGGTTTTTTTTTTTCTTCTCTAAGCCTGGTTTATCCCCACCATGAGCCCCTTCTAGTAAAAAAACTTTAATTTTTCCCCTCACTTGTCCAACATTCCTATCTTGTCCTAAAATCTTCTATAGCTTTGTGACTCAATTCACATTCCCATCTATGCATTTAATAATTTTTCATTTGATGAGTTAAGCCCTGTGGCTACAGTATCTCTTTTGATCTCAAGTGGTTCAGCTAAATTAACAGGAATCTCTCTTCTGAATGTAGTTGACTTTGTATTAATTCCTAGTTAAGTTGTTGCTTTTTCTTGGTTTCTTAGAGACCTGACTTTTGGAAGTGCAGTGGAAGTGCAAGGGAAACTGGTCAAAAGTCCTCATCAGATGCAAAACATGGAAGTGCAAGCTGAAACCATCCGTGTGGTGGGAGCTTGCGATACTTGGGTATGTCACTGCAGCAGGAGTCCCAACTGGTAGGACAGCTTTGGAAATTCATTTCAAGAGGTTCAGGTATCCAGCAAAGCATGCTTCACACGGTATTTTCTCTAAGCTTGAGTTGTGCTGCAGGCTTTGATTTATCAGCAGTGTCTCTAGGGTATGTCAGGAGAAACATGGGATCACCATGACAGCTCTCTTCTGGGGCAGAGCAGTTTCTGCGTGGAAACTGACAGCTAAGAGCATGCATTTGTCTCACCCTGAAGCACTTACTTGTACTAAGTGATTTACCTTGTCAGTCTGGCTAGGATACGAACTGCAGAAGCAGCAGGACTGGCAAAACACTCCAGATTGTGCAGGTGGAAGAACTGTATCTGCCACAGGTGCATTTGGAACCAGCTCGCTGGTGAAGCAGTGAGATGAGCTGCTGGCTTTAGAGAGGGCTGAGCGCCCAAAAGGTGGAGCATTTCAAGAACCCCGCTGCCTTCTCTTGTGTTTGTGGCTCTTGCTCTGCCCTAAGTGTTATAAAATCCACAAAATAACTAGAAAACCTAGATAAAAGCATCTAGTTCTTATCTGCTCTCTAATGATGATTGAGGTTTAGAAGGCAAAGGTAGTACTCCATGAATAGCAATAAAACTACATTGACCCCAAGATCTCATCCTCTTATTTTTCTTTCTTTGTTATTTTTAGTCATTCCCCCTGAAAATGAAGAGGCGGCACCCGCTGGAGTATGTCCGACAGTTCCCTCACCTGCGATGCAGAAACAACACCCTCAGCTCCCTCTTGAGAATCCGCAGCGAAGCCACTGCAGCCATCCACTTGTTCTTCCAGGTAATTCCTTCTGTACCAAGTGTCATGGTTTAGGGTCAGGGCAGCCCCTTAGACCAATAACAGGTGCTCTCTATTAACCCCCCTCTCTTCCCCAAAGGGGAAGAGAAAGGGAATAAGGGAAGGGATGTAGTGATTACAAAAGGAGACTAGAACAGCTTTAATGAAAATAACAATAATACAATAGAATATGTACAAATATGTACAAAACCAGTATCAAACCCAACCCCGCTGATGGTAATTACATCACCGTCACCACTAGTGCTGTGGAGCAGGCACTGGGGGAGTCCCAGACTGGGCCCTGCAGCAGATGGGAGCTGTGTTCAGGGGCCGGGTTCTGGTACCGGATTCAGGAACACACCAGTTGGGATCAAAGGCAGAACGGGCAGAGTCCTCCTGGGATGCTCCGAGGAAGAAACTGAAAGAGGATCTAAGCAAAGCTGGCAAAGCGGCCCAAGAGGGGAGAAGAGCCTGGAAGCCCCCAGAGAGAGAGAGAGAGCGAGCGAGCAAGCAAGCAAGCAAAAACTACAGACCCTCCAGATCCCTCTGCTTTATATCAAATATGACTTATATGGGCTGGAATACCTCGTTGGTCAGTTTGGGGTCACCTGCCCTGTCCACTCCTCCCTGCAAGGTGCGGCCTTTCACTTTCCTGCACCCCCCAGTGTGGTACACAAGATCCAGCAGTGGCCTTGGTCTGCACACCAGTCCTTGGTACTACCTCTAAACATGGGGTGTTATCACTGCTAGAAGCAGACACTGCCTGGGAAAACAGGCTGCTAACTTCAGACAGTGCAGTTAGAAGAACTGTGCTGAAAAGTAAAGTCACTGAACAGAATTAGTTCTGTTTTGACTCAAACCAGGACACCAAGCCCTATGTGTAAAATACTCCCCCAGTTTGGCTTCATAGCAGCATGTTAGGAGGGGAGGAGCTTGACATCTTGACTGCAGAACATGGATTTTGGACACAGTGTTTTACTTTCCATGTCTGGGTCTGGCTGAGGCCTGGGCCAGGCTGCTGCTTATAATCAGGTTAGCACATCTGTGGTCTTGTTAGTATCTTTCCACCCATTTCCTGTTAGTTATTCTATCCCTTTCCCTAAATTGTAATGTAATTAATTGTGTGTGGTCTGTGGAACACAACATAATATGGAGTTGTTTAACCCATCCTCAGCATTGACCTTAGAGCCCTTGGACAGAAACCTTCTCCCACATGCAGAAATGATGCAGGAAGGCTACTGATGGACTGACTCAGAGCTTCATGTTCTTCTCAGTTCTTACTTTTCTATTGCTGCGTCACAAGCTTGTGTGGATGCTGTTAGCTGAGATTAGGAGACTCCTGATGCATTTCAAACTAATGAGTGGAAGGCACCTGTGTTTTATGATTGTGACACTCTTAAACTGTGGGTATGGTACAGGCTTTGTGCAGGCAGTGGGGACAGTGAATTAACTCTGACTCCAGATGCCGTATGGAGACTGTGTGATTCTTTGTGTGAGTGGATAAAGGAAGATGGCAAGTCCTCTAGTGCACCTGAGCCCTTTCTTTTAAAGCTGTTCAATGAAATAAGTATAGCTTAGTTTAGATAAACAGGCTTTAGCTTGAGTAGAATCATATTCAGAGCATTCTGATTACAAAATTCATGGGTAGTAATTAGCATGGTCTGAGGAACAGATCAGAATTGTTGAGACTGAATTGCTGGTCCCAGATACGCTGGTGTTTGTCGCCTGCAGTGGCAAAGAAGGCTTGCTTCCTCTGGGAGTTAGTTAGATCGAATTGCATGATATTTAGAAGCTGTTGTTGTTGTTGTTGTTTTGGGTTTTTTTTAAGAGCTTAATAGAAATACTATGTCAGGTAAAGCTGCTGGTGGTGTTGGCATTATGCCAGCTGGTAAGACAGAACCCAGCTCATTTGGGAATTGGTCTTTGCTGGTGTCGAGCCACTAGATGGCATTGCCTGCAACGATTTGTGATTTCAAATGTGGGCAAGGAAGCCAGCTGGGATATAAAAACGAATTGCATTCTTACAGGGGCCTCACTACTCCAGATTAGCTCCAAGTCAGACTCGGGCATAGCTTCCTGTTTCAAATGCTCAAAAGATGAGCAGTATTAAAAGATACAAAGTATTATTAATTTAGTGGCAGCAGCTACATAAGAGTTATTTTTAAAGGGATAAGAAAGATTTTTGTCCCAGACATGATACTTGCAAATGCTTATGTCATGACTCGCACCAGAAACATCTGTGTTTTCTCCATTTTTGATGGAAGGAAAGCAGTCTTTTTAAATTACTACTTCCATCATCCCCAAAAATGTCACAATTTCCAACTTGCCAATGTCAGAACATACCATAACTAGAAAGTATAGTCTGAATGTTTTTACTGTGCAAAGCTGTAAAGAGCTTAATGGTGAAAGAAAATGAGGTTTTTGAATACACACCAAGTTGCCAGCCTGTTGAGGGAGGGAATTCTGCCCCTCTGCTTTGGTAAGAACCCCCTCTGCAGTGCTGGGTCCAGCTCTGGAGCCCTCAGCACAGGAGAGACATGGACCTGTTGGAGCAGGGCCAGAGGAGGCCACAGCAATGCTGGGAGGGCTGGAACCCTGTGAGGGCAGGCTGAGAGAGTTGGGGTTGTTCAGCCTGGAGAAGAGAAGGCTCCAGGGACTTCTCCTTGTGGCCTTTCAGTACTTTAATGGGGCCTATATGGAAGAGGGGGATAGGCTTATTAGAGGGCCCTGTTGTGACAGGATGAGGTGTGATGGTTTTGAACTAAAAGAGGGGAGATTTAGACCAGAGAGAAGGAAGAAACTTTTTACGCTGAGGGTGATGAGACCCTGGCCCTGGTTGCCCAGAGACGTGGTCGATGCCCCATCCCTGGTAACATTCCAAGTGAGGTTGGGCGGGGCTCTGAGCAACCTGCTCTAGTTGCAGATGTCCTTGCTCACTGCAGGGGGCTTGCAACTAGATGACCTTTAATTGTCCCTTCCAACCCAAAGCATTCTATGATTTTATTCAATTATGTAGACTCTTTGTAAGTTTTAAAACTTTTTTTAGCCTATTCATTCCCTCAGTGAATGATTAAAGCCAAATGCCTTTGGTTTGGATGTTGAAGGCTAAATGTCATCTCCAAATCTTCTCCTGAGTTATTGTGGTCCGTGTGGGGATAGGATCATTGTTCCTAGGCACAGTAAGAATAGTTGCAATTACTCATGGCAACTTCTACTTTTCACATTAACTAATTTCCACATCGACAGAATGAGGAATGTGACTTGAAGCCTTTTAGAAGTTTTTATAAGTGGAACTATCCAAGAAGTTTTATGGGATTCTCATCTTTCAGACCTATTCAGTTCACATTCCTTTCCAAAATATGTAAGGGGTCTTCTGTGTGAAATGTGCTTCTTTACAGCAACTGCTAACACTGTATGAGGATTTTAGGCATTTTTCCAATATCTCTTCTAGGGTTGGGAGACCGCATTACCAGCAGGTCTCTGGAGTATACAGGGGATTGTGGCAGAGACCCCATATATATTGATAGGGTCAAACCACCCTCCCCAGGCAAAGCAAGTAGTTCTGGCTCCAAAAACATCTTCCTGTGTAATAACTGGATCTCAGTGAGGAGCTCCTGCTAGGCACTTAGCAAGCCATGGTTTTGCTACCTGTAACCAAGGTAGTTTAGAGGTGACTGCAGGGACTTTGCTCCCTCTTGGTCATGTTTTGGTACTTTCACAAAGGCATTTTTTATCTGTTTGAACTCTTTGATCCAAATTAATTTGTTTGATTCTCAGGATGGGAAGTGAATACTGCTCCTATCTTCCTAACCTTTGAACTAGCTGGTGATTGGGACCAGGACATGTCCTGTGAATGATTGCTTTGTATTTTTCTGGTAAAAGCTGTGAAACTTAGCTTTTAGAAACGTGAGCTTTTTATATATATTTTTTTTAATGAGTGTTTTGTGTAAATTGACAGTGGGCTATACTACATCAGTGTCTTTATCATGGTAATGCTAGCACACCCTGAGTTTTAAAGATATGTTCCCTTTATGCCAGACATTACAGTGATGCAAGAGAAAACAAATCATTTGTTCACAGCTGAAATCAGTTAGTTCCAGGTTCTTGTTTGCCTTGACATGCACAGGTATGATCTCTGAGCTCCACCAGTGATCTCTGTAGTGAGACTAAGTTAGGAAGATGCTTTGTAGAGTCCTGTTTCTGGTTTTGCCTCTTAACATGCTGTATGTGATTGTCTGATATCTGTTTGATGTAACCATCCACTGAAAACCAGCTTGCAGCTGGTTTAAAAGCCTGTGGCTGCACTGCAGAGAAACCTGGAGAAGAGAGGCTTTTCCTTCATGATCGGGATAATCATGAAATGAACCAGCCTTCCTGGTTTCAGAGGCCTCTCCTGGATCTATTAACTATTACATGAATGGGTAATTCTTCAGGTACTTAGAACGTGACCAAGTCAGGGTATACCCTGTCTCTCAAAATCAGCTTGACTTCAATATTTCAGAAGATGTGAGGTGGGACTGACATTTTCATGGTGGTTGGGTGTTTTTAAGACCTCTCTACCATTCAGTGTGTGATTTCTGTCATCTAAGACTTAATAATTTATCTTAGTGGAGAACACAGAGAGTATCCTTCAGCCTAACCATCTTCCAAAGCACTGGAAGAAGCTGAAGTATCAAGGCCATAGGAGTGAAATTGACTGAAACTGCCCCAAATATATAAATACCAGAGGATGTGAGAAGAAAGGGGATTGGTGTGGATTGTGTTGAAAAAAACCCATAATAATAGAATAAATATAATTTCTTTATGAAACATGTAGGAAGAAGCACGAGTAGTAAATAGATTTATAAATCACTGTAGCATTTAGACAGTCCTCCATCCTTGTCCTTCGAAGGCAGAAGTTGTGTAAAAAAGATGATGTGCTGTCCTGGTTGGGGGCTAATAGCTGAGTTATAATGTGGGCTGGTTGATGTTTGATACCTTTAGCTAGTTAACTTTAGTGTTCTGTCTGTTCCAGGGTAATGGTTATGTGCATATTCATACACCCATAATTACCTCAAATGACTGTGAAGGTGCTGGGGAACTCTTTCAAATTGAGGTAAGTTGGGTTGTGTAAAGTTTGTTTTGATTTTTTGCTTGCAGAGCAATTCTGGAGTTGGTAAAGGTTAGAGTAAATGTTTGTCTTTAGAAATCCTTTCCTTTATGTACTTCTGTGATTATTTTTTTAATACAGCAGTCCTTTGTTTCAACTAATAATTTAGACAGAGCTAACAGATTAATTGCTTTTTATTGCTGTTTTTTGCATTAATCAGCACCTTCTGTACTGATGAGGTTTTTCAGTGTAGCCTGGTGCTGTGGAAAAGTTTGCAAAGAGCAACAGAGGGAGGTGGAACATCTTAGTAAACAGAAGGATGTGATTATTAGAGCCCAAGAGATGGGATGGGACACTTGGGGCAGCCTACTACACACAAATGTTTCTTGGCTTTGAAATGAAGACTGGGTGAAGGACTGGTTACATAAGTCCATGGGCCCTGATGGGATGCCCCAAGAGTGCTGAGTGAACTGGCTGATGTTGTTGCCCTACCACTCTCCATTATTTTTGCAAAATCATGTCAAACGGGAGAGGTGCCAGAGGACTGGAGGAAAGCCAACGTCACTCCAGTCTTCGAAAAGGGCAGGAAGGAGATTCCAGAAAACTATAGGCCAGTCACCCTTACCTCCATCCCTGGAAAAATAACAGAGGCTCATTCTGGAGGTCATCTCTAGGCACATGGAAGAGAAGAAGGTTATCAGGAGTAGTCAGCATGGATTTACC
>JANHGN010016084.1:6973-25966 GCA_024605025.1 Megaceryle maxima
GCTCTTATTCTGCTTCTGTGTGAGCTCCAGTTTAGCTAGGTGTTGCTCTTATTCTGCTTCTGTGTGAGCTCCAGTTTAGCTAGGTGTTGCTCTTATTCTGCTTCTGTGTGAGCTCCAGTTTGGCTAGGTGTTGCTCTTATTCTGCTTCTGTGTGAGCTCCAGTTTGGCTAGGTGTTGCTCTTATTCTGCAGACTCACTTTTTTATTTTCCTATTTTATTTTTAGGAGGGAGAGAAATTCCCTCTTCTTTTCCAGCTGTTATAGCTTTGAACTCCTTTTTGCTTTCCATACTTCTGGCCCAAGTTCTTTTCCTCTCTGGCTTTGCCCATTCTCATCTGTGAAAGCTTTTCCAGAAGGGACACCGGCTTACTGCTTAGCTCACCCTAACTATTGCAGAGACCTGCCCAGCCTCCTAGGCTGTGCAAATCCAGACTTCTTATTTTTTCCTCTGTGGAGGAGAACATCGCCCCTTTCCCTTGGAAAAATCCCCTGGCTCAGCACTGATTTTAGGCTCCGATACAAAGTGCTTTGTTTGTAAAGCCACCCTTGTTTGGTTCCCGCTCACCTTGCCTGACCTCCTCCTCCTCCTGTCCCCGGGCTCCCCAGGCAATCCTGGAGAGACCTCCCCTCTGTCCTCTCACTGAACCTCATCCTGGCGCGGTGAAAGCCACCCCCGTAGCCTAGCCTGCCTTGGAAGAGCTTTCCTGGAGCTCCTTGCATCTTCTTTTGCTCGACATAGCACACTTCTCTCTCACCCCACCTGCCATGGCATTGCCTTTCTCCAGCTCCCTTTTCCCTCCATGGGGTACCTGGTGTGGGGCAGCAGGACAGTAAACTTCATCTCCTGAATAAAGTCAGAATCCTCTCTGTTTTGTTTCTAGCTCCTCTTCCTTGCACTTGTGCTTCAGATGCTGTTTTTTCTTGGCATAGGATGTCAGTCACTCCTCATTCCCCACTGTGGCACCCTGGTGGCAATGGCTGATGGTGGTCCTGTGGCCAGGCCCTAGACAGGCATCACCCACTCATAGCCTGTCTGGGGTCAGGGCAGCACAGCCCCCAGATAACCAAAATCAGACAGCAGCACTTGATTTCTGCAGGGTTCATTTGCTGGCAGGACCCACCACCATGGCTCCCAAAGATGGCATCTCCCTCAGCAGCTGCAGGGAACTGCCACAGAGCAGACTCCAAGAAATGGTGCTTTCATCTGAAAATGCCTGCTGGCCTTTGAGAAACACCAAAGGACAAGGGTGATCCAGCTGATCCAGTAGCGCTGCTGAGTCCTTGTGGTCTGAGCCTGTAATCCACCAAAGCCCCTTGGAGCAGGGCTGTGCAAGGAAGGGGAGGGGGCCTGTGCTGCATGGTGGCCATGCCAGGGTGCTCCCCACAATGCCTGGGACTGAAGCTCCCTCGCTGGTGACATGAGGAAACTCTATACATGTAGGGTTTGATTTTATTTATTGAATTTATGAGTTTTTTTAAATGAAGCCATCCTCTTCTGAACACATCCTGTTTAGGTGGGCTTGATGGAGGGGAGAAGGGAAACCATGTTTCTCTCAGCTGAGAGAGGACACACAGGTGAAGGCAGGACTGTGGTACAGCAGATCACTGGGCAGAAGGGACAGGCCAGGGCTGTCAACACAGACCCTGTTAGTGAGGCCATCTGATGTAGGGTGACGGAGGAGACAAGCATGGGGAGTTTAAACATCCTGTTTGGTTTGTGGAGGGAGGAAGGTGTCTGCAAAGAGGAGTTCAGGACTGAAGACTGTGTAGTTACTTGCCGAGTTAAAGCTGTTCCCCCCTGCTGGTCCGATGCTGGGGTTCAGCCCTGCGGGAGAAGGCTGGTGTGTGCAGGAGAATATGCTTCCTCCCTAAAGGGGCAAGAAGAGGGCCTTCTCTTCCTACAGAAGGCAGCCATCCACCCAGGCACTCAGTGGACGGCTCACTGAGACATCCAGATCTGAGCGTCCTGTTGTCTGTCTGATCCATTTGAAGTCTGCCCCATGGCAGGCAAGCAGGATGTGCTGCGGCACGCGATGGGTTTGGCGGCACGCCGGAGCAGGGAGGGATCCTGTGTGCCGACTCAACATCAAGGTGCTGTGAGAAGCTCACAATAAATTCAAGGAAGTCTTAAGTGTTTCATGAGTATTGAGGGTCCCTGAGAACAACTATGGGTCTGGTGGCGAGAACTCGTTTTTCCCCCTTAGCCTGGGAGCAGGAGGCTGGGAGCCGACAAGCCATACATCTCTCTGGCACCCTTCTGCAAATCATTTTCCCCTCAACCTGTCAGCCAGCAAGCTGTAAAATGGGGATGATGATGGTAATTACAGTGATAAATTGCACAATAGGAGTTATAATTGCTAAAGGTCCTTCACTAGGGCTCTTGGTATTTTCTCTTGTATGTGAAGTGATAACATCCAACACTTTTAAGGACAAAAAAACCCACAAAAACAAAGGAAGTCACCATACCAACAGACAGAACCTGAATTGCTTTTGGCAGCAGCTGGCTCACAGTCAGAGGTTTGATTTGTCTGCAGGACAACTCTGTCAAAATACAGGGATGAGCTGGTGAGTTTGGAGAGGTCTGTGGGAGGACATGGGGTTTCTCTGCTGTGTGAGGGTGTGGATCCCAGGGTTGAGGAGGGAGGTGGGTTAAGGTAGTCCTTTGCTCCATTTCCTGGACAGTCTTCCTCCAAAATTGAACTATTTTCCTTGTCTTTGGTCTGATTTTTGGTGAAAAGCTGCAATTTCCTGTTTTTCATTTGTTTGTTTATTTTTCACCCAGACCAGTTACATTTGGTGCAGAGCAAGTGGGGGCAGTGAAGCTTTAGCAGAGTTGTATCTGCCTCCCTAGGTGAAGTGCATGGCCCACCAGCAAACCCAGCCCTCTAAGGGGTTCTGAATTTCTAGGATTAAAAATGTGGAGCAAGTGCAAGTTACTGCTCTTATGATATGTGTGTACTGAAAGTTGGGGTAGAAAGGTATTGGGAGGAGGGAGCAAGGCTCAGGGCATGAGGGCAGACTTGTCCCATTTCCCTTTTTGCAGCTACCAGGTTGTTTCTGGTCCTTATCTCTTAACCTTGTTGTTGGTCAAGGGAAGCCTTTCTTAGTAGCTGACTTGAAAGTATGTGAACTTAGATGCCCAGAAGCATCTGCTTCTGCTTGCCACGGAGGGAGATGAAAGTTTCCCTCCTCCCCCCTCTCCTTGGTTTCCAAACTTTCTGCTCTCTTCTTGCGCTTTGGTAGCTCCAGCCCATGCCTGTGTAGAGGAAGGCAAAGTGACAGTCACGTTGGATGGCAGGAAGGTGCCTTGCAACGAAGGACTCGAAGAATGGAGGCAGTTACTGTAGTGGCTTCGATCTCTCTCCTCCTCACCAGCCCTTCCTCGGGCCTTTTCAGGCGACTGAGCGTTGCTAGCGCAGGAAGCGTCTGACCGCCGCTGCGGCTTGCTCGCAGTGATTTCCTCTCAGGCAGTCCGTTATCTGTCGACTGTCAGGACAGGCTTTCCCTCTTCCTCCCCCTGTCCCCATCCCAGTCCCCCAACTCCTCTCCCCGCCTTCCCTCAGCCTCTCTCTCACACACACACATACACATGCACTTTACTGCCAAAAACCGTCCTCTCTTCCCCCCCGCCCCCCCCCCCAGCTAACTTCCTTTCAGCATTTTTTTGAGCTGGATAATCCTAGGATTTGTAAAACGGGGGAAAGGAGAGAGTGAGCGAGCGGGAGTCAGGACAGGAAGCTGGTTTCTCATTCCTCTTAACTGTCCGAAGGCAGGAGGAGGGGAAGGGGGGGAGCCAAAGAGGAGCCTTGTGCAGACTCTTCCCCAGTCCCTTTTCATTAGTCAGTTTGAACTTCCAGTCTCCTCTGAAAAGCGAGAGAAGGACAACCAGACTGGGACGCTTTCTGCTAGAAGTGGCAGCAGTGCGGCTGAGGAAACCCAGAAGGTGGCTGTGGAGGGTCCCAGGACCGTACTGAGGGAAAGACGTCCCCCCCCCCACTATTGCCTGCCCCCAACTCGCCAGCTCCGATGTGGGCACTCGTCCACCACCCACTTCCCTCTGATGAGAACCCTTCCGGGCTTGGGCTATGATCGCTGCTGCTACCGACTGGGGAGCCTCCTCTCACCCTGACCTTCCTCTGCCACAGGAGCAGCCCAACATCTGGTGGGGATTAATGTTTACTTCTCTGGCTGGACACTGTACGGGACCCCTGATGTTGCTCCCTGGGAGCGGGACACGGGCAGTGGTCTGAGGAGAAGAGCAAGATTTTTGTCGCCCAGTGTGAGGCTGGGGGGAGGGGGGCAAGGCAGGAGGGGGGCAAACCTCTTTTGGGACTAACCTCATGAAGAACAAGGGAGCCAAACAGAAACTCAAGAGGAAGGGAGCCGCGAGCGCGTTCGGCTGCGACCTGACGGAGTATCTGGAGAGCTCTGGGCAGGATGGTAAATGCCTCTTTATTCTCACTCTGGTTGCGGAGGAGCAGAGCGCGCGTCCCCCTTATTTTACAGTTAGGACTTCAAACCAGACCTTTCCCAAGGCTGAGGTCTAGATATCCTGGAGTTGGTTTACCCTCGGGAAGTGGAGTCACTGCCCAGTTACCCACAATGAATGAACAATCAGAAGATTGCTTTGGTGACGCGTCTGCATGTCCTTAGCATGAGTAGCACTGTGTGTGGGGAAAGGACTGGGCTAGGTCTCTTGGGCTGCCATATGTTGTGATGTCCTCTCCTATCTGCCTGGCTGGGGAAGGGAGTAGCAGGCTTTTAGGGATCTAGGCTTGGAAATCAGAGCTGTGCTTAGCATTGCCTCCTCACAGACTTCAAAATCCTCTCAAAGTCCATGAGACTAGACTGTTGCCGGGCTGTAGGGAGAGGATCTGGGAATGTCCTATCTGCTTCTCCTGGGCTCCAGTACAGTTCCCATATTGCCCTTTCACTGCTGGATGAAGATAGGATAGATACTGAGGAGTGGAGTAGGGATGGGTGTGAGATGTAGGGGGCAGCTGAGCTAATATTTTCACTACCCTGCCTGTTATCTTTCACTCCTCTCCTCTTCTCCTCCCCCTGACCTCCATGCCCTCAGGTATCAGCTAAGAACATGGTAGCTTAGACAAGAGGTGTCTCCAGTAAGATCAGAGGTTCCTGAGCTTGAAATGATCAGTCCTTGATGAGAGAAGGAGCAGAATGATTTTTCTTAAGGAGGGTTGGATGACGGGAGAAGCAGTTGTGAGTTTGGCATCCAGAAAGTTTGCAGTTTAGCAAGAGGAAAATTAAATACATGCCCATTACCATCCCTAATGTTAACATCGTATGCCAGGTTTAGCATTATGTTCCAGTTTGAATTAACTAACTTTTACTAGTGTCAGGCTGCTCTAAGCCAAAAAAAGGCTTCTAACAGCAATGTCAGCTTTGTACAGGGAGGGCTGTACAATCAGGTCTTTCATTTGCTGATGAGCGTGGCTGATGAAGTGCAGTGTGGAAGTGCACTGGCAGAGGGATGGACTACATAGCAGTAGTCCTTTTTATTGCACAGTGAACAAGGCAGTGTATATATCACTAAGATAAAATGTCATATATGTGCATTTACTTAGGTCTGGGGGAGAGCCTGTCATTCAGTCTCACTGAGGATCATCCATAACAATTACTGTATCTTTTAACTTACATAGTCCTTAATGGCAATTGAATTGAAATAACAAAAATAAGAGACTGATAGCACTTTGCCAGAGTGAGGTGGAGATAGATAAATTCCATACAGTGGTAACATGAGCTGCCATGGTGGAGGAACAATTTACAGCCGTTTACAGGAACACTGGAAAACAACACAGGCAAGGCAGGCACAGGGGATTTTAAAGGGAGAAACATAGTTAATGCAGTTGAAATTAAGCCAGAACAGCAAAATTTATTATCAAAAATCCTATAGGTTGTTTTGTTTTAAATAGTTCTTGGGCACAAGAAAGGACACTGTCTCAATTCTCATTTGTGGGATGGTTCAGAGTTCCAACCTACTTATCTCTCCATACTAAGGAGCAGTGAGGGAGAATATGAAGTTCCTTTCCCTTTATGCAGTACTGATATTTGCTGAATAGCACATCTTGTTGCCCAGTGCCGTGGGATCCAGAAATGAAAGACTCAATTGTTATAGGGTTATTGGGAAGGGTGTAAACTATATTGGTAAAATTGAATTCGTCAGGACGGGGGAGAAGAAATGAGAGTATTAGAGATTTTCATTTTGTTTCAAGTCAGGCTCTCAAGATCAATAGGAAGGTGACCGAGTATGCCAGAGTGACGTCCTGGGGAGAAATGAAGGTTCCAGTGTTACTGGGACATTACAAACTTGCAACTTGTAACTATGAAACAAAATTAGAAGAACATTCAGAGTATGACAGATGATTGATTTGGGGATAGTTGAATTGTCCTGCTAAGAATTATTTGCAGTGACAATTTTGGCAGATATGTAAAGGAGTAACTTTCTCTCTGCTTTAGATATTATGTGTTTAATGGGCTGGATGCAGGCTCTGGTTCCCTACTTGGAAGCAATGAAGATGAAGACTCTCTATGGTATCTGGGAGTGATGAGGAGGGGGAGAGCACTTTGGCTGCTGTCCAGAAAATGTTTTGTTGTGGTCCTTTGTGAAAGAAGGTTTTAAAATGCACCCAGAAGGGTTAACTGGAAAAGCAGAAGAGGCTATAGGACAGGCAGGACACAAGTCACCTTGGTTGTTGCTTTCATGCTTAGGTCTGCTCAACGCCATTCTGCAGTGCTACTTTGTGTGACTGGTCCTGCACACTCATGCAAGCAAAGAGAAGCAGAGACCTGCTTTGCTGGTGCAATGGGAGCACAGGGGAGGGCCAGGGCTAGTGCAGACAATTCAATTCAGCTGTTTCCCCTCTGGATTAGTACATGGCCATTATGGTTAGTGGGCGCTGCACTATTCCTGTGATGCTTTCTGCAGGAGATGCACAGCTTGAGTTCCTACATGCTTGTGGTTGCTGAAGAGCAGCTCATGCTTTCTGCAGGGACCTTATTCCCTGTGGTGTTGCCGAATTCCAGTGGAGAGAATTATACTTTGCTTAAGGTATCAGCATTTCCCTTCCTGTCATTTAACTGTTCAATAACTTGCTATGCTCTTCTCCAGAGATGGCTGCATTTCAGTGGGTAAAATGATCCTGCTTTCTCCCTTACCAGACAGATGTACCTGAGACACTGTTATAGAGAGCTTTATGCTAATACAATAAAAGCTGTGGCACAACTACAAAGAATTTAGTAGATGGAAAGACTTTGTCAGGTACTGTGGGATACCTTGGGAGACTAAAAATGTGATAAAAAGCCTTTAGCCCCAAGCTGATACTTCAGATCTGACCCAGGTCAGTGGTGATGGACAGATGTCTGGTGGCTGGTTCAAAGCTCAGATGTGTTGAATTTACTGTATTTCAAGTCAGTCCCTGCCACTACCACATTTGACCCTACTTGGCCTTTTCCTGCTGGCAGCCTCTACACAGAGACTGGTCATGCTCCTTATGGGGGCAGACTGCTATCAGTCCCAAGCATTTTAAATCATGACTCAGGCCCCAAAAATCATGAGAGAAAATAAAAATCAGTGCTGGATTCTTCTTCTGTTTACGGTTTTCTGAAACTTCAGTGTGCATCTGAGCTCGTATTCAAGTCTCTCTCCTGACAAGAAGGCTAGAAAGTTGGAGAAAATTAGCTTTTATTCCTAGTCATTAGAATTCTAAACCAACGACTTTAATAGCAGCAGATTTGAGGGAAAACTCACATAAGCCATAAAAGAATGATGGCTGGTAATATCAATGAGTAAAAGTTGTCTGATGTCACGTAGTCCCTCTTCTGTTGCTGCCAGCACTGAATCTACACATGGAAGCAAATGATCTTCTGTAGTGTCAGAGCTTCACTAGAAAGGAGTGTCAGGCTTTGGGCATGGACAGACACCCATGTGGGAGGAAGTCAGTGCTAATGCCCTCTGCTAAAACATTTTTTTTCCATGTCAAACTTCATTAAAATGTTTTATGTGTGCAATGGAGCTAACAGGTATTAGACCTGAAGGATTAGCTATATTTTGGCCTCTTGATAACCAGCCTGGTTTCCAGAGGAGAAAACCACACAGTGCCTCCACTGAAGTCAATGGGAGCTGCACATCAGGCCCACAGTTCCTGTAATAACAACAGTATAATTTTCTAGTGATGGACGGGCCAGCAAAGAATAAAAGACACAAGGTTGTGCACAAACCTTAGCTGGGGCAGGACAGTCTGAACTGCTTAAGAAAACAGTCACAAAGAGTAGTCTTGCTTCTGGTTATATCACAAGTGTTGTAAGAAGGGGCTGAACAAGGCAAAGCTGTTAAAGTGAGAGGGACTAAGTCAAAATGGAGTTTAATATTCTCCGTACTTCTAACTGTGGGAGGTTCTGCTTCTGCTGTTTAAAATGAAAATACAAACAGCATCTGCAAAAATTGGATTGTGCTGGTAAAAGCTAATGCAGTCTTTTGCATAGGAACCACTATGGATTCAGACCTACCTTGCTTCATTTGCTTAGAGCCATATAGGACTTGGGGAAAGGCTGAATTTTTTCCTTCGTTTTAGTATGATTCTGTTAGGTGTTGGGATAGGAGGTGCTAACAGGGTTGAAAAAAGCCAAATCTGAGATTAGATGCCTTTTTCTCAGGGTGCACGTCAGCTCTGTGTGTCCAAACTTCTCCTACTTGCTGAAGACTTAATTCTGCTGTTGCTGTACCCCTCTGTGGTTTCTTGCACATCTGTTTCCTGCCTGATGTTGTCTGGTTGGGATGCAATGAGCTCAGCTTTTCCCCTTAACCCCCTCCCACACTCCCCACAGCTCCCTCAATGGCTCTCATCCTGAGCCTGTATCACCCAAGCACTATCTCTTTGTCTAATGCTGCTTATTGGTTTTGCGATTTACTGTAGAAACAGCGCTTCTTCATTTGAAGACATTTGAAGCCACCAACTCCTTTGTGCTCTCCTGAGGCTTCTTCTTGCCATGTCAGGGCACAGGGACAGCCGGTAGCACTCCCTGAGGCTAGGGAGGGAGAGGGAGCTGCTGTCTGTGAACAGAGCACAGGGAAACAGTTGAGGAAACCCTTATAAGCCCATGTATTGTAATATGGGCCTTGTCATAACAGCATTTGGATGAAACAGTAAGGAAAACTTTCATTTAGTGTTAATGGTCTCAAAAATGTGGTAGCTCTCTGGCTTGAGCTGGGCCCCGAAGCAGGATCTTAACCATTTTTGAAAGCTGCAGTAGGTGAAGGCTTTACTGTAGGATAGACAAGTATTTCTACTGGAAAACAGTAGTAATAATTCAGTGGCAATATGGTTTGTACAAAGAAAATGTGGCCCTGGATACTCTTTGGCTCTTTTGGTACAGTGCCTTTAGTTGCTGTCTTCTGCCTGATTTTGATGCTGTGTATTTCATTATCAAGCTACCTTGTCCATACTCAGATGGATGAGGAGACCTGTCACTCAAGAAGAAAATAGTCTGCTTTGAGAACAGACTCCCTTCCGAGCCAGCAGTTAAACCTGCTACTCAGATGCAAAGCAGCTTTTCTGGGTTGTGTGGCTTTCCTTCCTCACACTTGCACGTGCAGTTGCATGTGTTAGTGGGATAAGAGCATGCAGGGATGCTCGTGAAGGTGCACGCAAGGCCATAGATCTGTAAGTGCGTACCACACAAAGAGTCATTTGTGTTCATTTGGTGTATTTCTTTTAGGCTGCTTTTCCTGTGTTGATATTGCAAAGCGAACGCATGCTCATATTTTTGGGTAGGTGCTTTTGGTTAGCGATGCATGTGGAAAGTCCTGGGAAAACTGCTGAAGGTTCATTCATGGCAATGTGGAGAAAAAAGACAAGGTGTATATTTTAAAAATTTTTTTTAAGTCCCTCTGGAAAAATGAAAATGCCACACGATCATTTAATCTGCTGCAAAAGAATGAAGAGCTGCATTCATCCCACTCTCTGAATTAGAAACTGTGGCCCTGGGGATTTCTGTCTTAAGAACTGATCAAGCTGAAAATAAACCTTTTTGTCTTTCTGTAGCCATATTGCTTTCAATACAGACCTCCTCCCTCACCTTCCTTACTCTGAGGCTATGCAAACACCTGTCTCCGTGCAAGGAAGGAAGTGGCAGGGGCAAGGAGGAGAATGGGACAAGAACAGCCTCTTGGGCCAGCTTGAGATGCATTGGGCCTCTTTTTTTGTCTGACATGCCACTGCAGTCTGCTCTATGTTTTCATACTGCTGATATACTAAGAAGCCCCATGATCTGTGCTCCCTGGGGTCTATCCCTGGCTGTAGTCACACAGCCTGAGTGGCTACTCAAGGCTGCATCCCCTCATCTTTGGGGGCAAAAGAAGGGGTACTATTACTGCACAGCAGAGGAGAGCTGTGGCAGAGGGGCCCTGATGGCTGGGAACATGAATTGGCAGGTGAAGAAGCTGGGCCAGGACTGGGGGAAAACAGCTCCTTGGCCTTTCAGAGTCTGCCAAGGCATGTACAGCAGACAGGGGAGTGAGAAACTCTGCTGCCAAGATGGATAGTGTGTAGGAAATTATTAGTAACATAAAGGTTACTTTTTCTCTACCTGCTCTCACAAGTGGAGCATCCCATTATAAGTCCCAGATACCAGCCTCTATGGCAACAAAGTGAGTGCAAAAAGACACTGGGAACAACAGGAGCAGAAGCCATCTGTCCGCTTCTGTAACTCCACTGTTCCTCCTTGTTTTGGTTGATGTTTGTGTTACTTCCTCAATCTGTTTCTGGCTCCTGGGAGCTGGATTTTTGTGTCTCAGTATTACTGCAGTTAAACATTCATGTTGTGAGCTCAGTGCCTTGTTCTGTATTGACTTTCGATTGTTAGTGTTTTGTGATTAGCAGAGAACTCTTCCATGCTGCCTCCTGCTTTATATTTCCTTTACCAAGCACTGCAGGAGGCACATGTGTCATTTGCATGCACTGAGCCCCACTTTGATCCTTCAGTCTCCCCCCCACCCCACCCGTGAACCGCATGAATGACATGTCTTGCCTGAAGATTCTAGATTAGAAAGTATATTTTGATTTAGCAAATGTTTTCTCTTTGTTGCTGATTTCATCTGAACTTGGGAACCGAGGAATAGGGACTTCACTGCTTGCAGTATCACAGCTCTCAAAGGTTCAAGGAACCACTGCAGCGGATGAAATGCTGGCATTGCACAGGGTAGCTGTACAACACAGGCTGATGTAGATGTGGTGAACAAGTAGTCTAGAAGATCCCCAATTGTCTGCAGTGCTTGGATCCAATGTTCTGGCGTAGGCCTGTTTCTAGTTTGGAGGGCTCGTGACACAAGCAAAATACTAGAAAGCTTGCGTCTGTAACTTGGGCTTCACATATATGACACAGTTCTACAGCAGCAACATTTGCTGGCAGTCAGGCTTGTACCAAAGATTAATGTTCCAGTGTTTCTCCTTTAATGGTAATAGGGGAAATGAAAGCAGCCTGTCAGTAATGGTATACCCAGTCCTGCTTCTGAAGGGCCTGGGGTGGGGTGTCTGCCAGATTCACTGCCCACATCATGGCTTGGACTGGATCTCTGATCTGGACTGGATCACTGATCTGCACTGGATGCAGTAGTTTTCCTAAATGTGAAATATAAATGGAGAGTGATTAAAGGATGGAGAGCTAAACCACCAGTCCTGAACCACGAACAAGGTGCCAGACAGAGAAACCTACAGATACGCTATTACAATACAAAGGCTGTTAGCTGGCTCCACTGCTGGTTGTTTTAATGGCAACTAGTGTTGCTAGTTGCCTACTATGGATGTACTTTCCATACATCCCACAGCCTCAAGCCCCAGCTGTCCTTTGTTCATATGCCAGAGCCCTCAGCTTCTTTGCTGATAACTCCAGTGAATGTGTTTTGCATTGTCAACTTCAAAAAAAAATCTGTGGCATGTTTACAATGGACACAGACAGGGAACAGTGTAACATAAATTGAGTTTACTGTTAAATTAAATAACATGGGACAACTGTGCTGACTATATTATTAATTTTCATAATTCAATAATGTAACCCTCTGTTTTCTATATTTATCTGAAACCACAAACAGACTTTCTGGTCTTCTGCACCAGTGTGATTGCAGATATAAAAGTACTTACCACAGGCTTAAGACCTAGCTTCTTGTCAAATGTTTAGGCCCTTGCCTATAATGAAGTTATAGACACTAATATGAACCTTCACCCCCACTCAAGTGCCAGATCAATGCTACCATTGTGTGTGAGAGCGAGGAGTTCAGTCCCTAACGCTGCAAGTCCTTTGGTGTGCACCTTGTAAGCAGACAGGGAAGTCCCGGTCCTCTTCTATCTCACCCTCCTGCCTTGAACATGACCCTGCAGCTGGATTAGATTCTCCATTCCCAGACTGGGGAAGGCACTTTTGGTTTTACCAGTACACTGAAAGGGACAGAGCAAAAGCCATACTTTTTGCATCTGCCTTTGGTTGCCCTACCTCAGTTGCTGTCCTGCCATTTGGGAGCCACAGTCTGGCCTAGTCTCAGACCAGCCTACCTCCATACTGGTGCTGGGATGTGCCGCCCTGTGTGACAGACCCTGTTCCAAGCAACGCTGGATTCACTGCTTTGATTTAGGTGACTTAATGTCTATATAGGAAGAGTTACCTTAACAGCAGTAGAAAATATAACAGAATCACAGCATTACTGAGATGAGCAGGGACTTTTTGAGATTATCTAGACCAAAGCCTCTGCTCAAGCAGGTCAGCTTGAGACAGTTGCCCAGGACTGTGTCCAAATGAGTTTTGAATATGTTCACAGAGGGAAAGTCCACCTCCGTGTGCAACCCCATCCAGTCTTTCACTGCCATGCCAGTAAAAACGTATTGTGTTCAGACGGTTTAAATTTGTGCCTCTTGTCCTGTCAGTAGGCACCACTGAGAAAAGCCCAGATCCTTTTTCTTCTTTCCTTCCCTTCAGGTATTCATTCACAACAGTAAGATCTCTCCCAATCCTTCTCTTACCCAGGCTGAACAATCCCAGCCTCTCCTCATATGGGAGATGTTGCAGTTGCTTAATCATCTTTGTGGCCATGAGCTGGTCTTGCTCTAGTAAGTGTCTCTTGTACTGGGGAGCCAGGAGCTGGATACAGGGCTCAAGGTGTGGGCTCACCAGTGCTGAGAAGAGGGGAAGGACACCACCCATGACCTGCTGGCAACACTCTTCTTAATTCTTCTGATGTTTCTAGTAATTCAGTTTCTGTCAGAAATTGGCCTCGGTCTTCCAGCCTAGGCTGGCAATTTCAGTCAATAACTAACATGTAATTGGGAAAGTGTAAAGGATCCTTTCTGCCCTGGTTAATGCTGAAAATTAATTGACTTTTCATAAAGGCCCCCTGTTCTTTAATGGTTTCTGCAGTCTTGCTGCTGGCCAGCTCAAATGAATTAATGTATGCTTTATATAACACACTGATATGCTGTATCTTATGAAAGCTGTGCAGAGCCTTGGCTTAATAGAAAGCCTATAAATAATGCTGTGAAGCAGCAGATCTTTCTCAGGTGGTGGTTGCACAGCCCCTCCAAAGGCACTGTGCACCAAACTGGGGGCTCGTGGCCAGACTTGTTTCTTGCTTGTTGACTGTGTTATGTGCCCTTTTCCAGCACAGGGACCGGGCAAGGGGAGGGGAAATGTGCATCCCTGTGCAGGATTCTCAGCTGTGGCTGCTGCTGTCAGAAATATGCCCTGAGCAGCTGAGCTGGGTTCGTAGCCATTTATCTCCAGCTCCTCTCTCTGCCCTCTTCTACACTCAAGGCTCAGCTAACTAAATGTCTTTGGAAATGCTATTATCTCCTGTGCTCTCTGGGGCCAGGAGTGGCTTGAAGATTTATCATCTGGAACAGGAGGCATTGTTTAGTTCTCTAAAGCACAGAACAGTTAAAGAAAGGACAAAAACTAAACCCTAATCCAAAAGCAAAGCTTTCTTTACATCTCCTGTCCTTTCTTTGCTCTCTCTCATCTGGGAATGTGTGTGCATTTGGTTTTGTGATGTTATTAAATACTGTCACATAGTTCAATGTTTAGAGGAAATCTACCTGCATTTCCAAAATAGAGACTGAACATCCAAAGGGTGAGGAGACATTCCTGCTCTAACTTGTTTCCTAAAGAGTGTTACACAAGACTAGGTCAGATTCTCCAGCACAAACTTCATTTAAAGGATACCACTGCTGGTTTTCACCAAACAGTAGTGTTGGTACTGCCTTTTTGGTTGATTTTTCTTTTTCTTTTTGTCCCTAAAGATGTTGACATGCTTGCAGACTTTCTCTACCTGTGGGATGCAGGGCTGAGAACCCAAGCTAGATCCATGCCTGATCTCACTGTCTGTATTCTCTGGCTCATCAAAAAATGCTGCTTTAGCAAACCCAGAACACTGGGAGAAAAGGGAGAGGTTTGTTTATCTGGATCTGAATATTTTATCTGGGATATTTTTGATACTGTTAGTATTCTGTATTTGCCATCTCAGCAGTGAATGTGACTGTCAGGCCTGTTGCAGACGGGCAGTGCAGCAGCACAACAGGGCCAAACCAGCATGTGGAAAACCCTTTGCTCCATTTGCAACTAGTGCTTGTTTTCCTATTCATCTCTCATTATGGTGCTGCTGGTAGCGATGGCAGTCACACCTCAGGAGGTTCAGAGGTGCGATTAGGCAGGGTGAGGCTCCTTCTGGATCCCTTGTGTCTGCACTGCAATTTGTGTGAAATAAATAAGCTGTCAGTGGGACTGAATTGCTTGCTTTCCTCGTGCAAAATCAGACAGGGGAACAGCTTCACCATTTTGCTCTCTTTTTATCATCCTAGTGTGCTCCACTTGCTTTTTCTTTACCATTGCTCTGGTCAGGGAGTTTCAGAGGCTCAATGAGAACAAACTCTCTTGTGAGATTTATTGCAACTTCTGCTTCTAATCAAGCCAGAAAAATAGAGCAACAGACTTCTTTCTATAATCCTGTTCTCTCCCTTCCAGTCCCAGCTGGAAACCAGAAGTACAACAAGGTAGAGGAATGCAGCAAAAAAAAAAAAAAAAAAAAAAAAGTTTAAACAAATGTCCTGGAATCTCTAAAAGGACCGTGAGGTTTGGCCTGAGGCAGCGGCTCAGGGTTACAGAGGGAGTGTGGGGGATTCTCCCTTCTCTTGAGTGATTTTCAGTTCCCCTTACTTAGTGATTTTTTGTGTATTCCCCTCCAATTCAATAGCTGTATTGCCAGGATGGCAGTACACACACATTGCCAAAGTCAATACATCAAGCATCTGTGCCTAAGGCAGGCTTAGGAATGGTAAATGGGAAGAGCTGGTTTTTGATCTATTAAGCCCGTTATTCTTCTGTCCTGGCTCGATAGCGAGCACCAGTCATGTACTGCTGCCTGAGATTTGCTGTGTAAAGCCACAAACAGGGGCTGAGTCAGGAAATTCCATTCTGGATCCCGATAGCTTAAATTTGGGGTCCCCCTCTAGACTTGCTAGAACCTGGATGAGGAGTGACATCCTCCTGCAGCCCCATCTGTTGATCAGCCAGGCGCAGGTGACCTGGCACCTGCTGTCCGAGTGTGGTGGTGGAGGCAGCCGCCCACCCAGCACTGCTCCCAGACGTGCTTCAGAGGCAGGGAAGGAACCAAATACAAAGAAAGGCGAGGAGTCCTAATTAGTCCTCATTTCTAGCCTGTTAAAATACCCATCTGTCACTCTGCTGCTATAATGGAATTGAGAAGATTAACTGGCTACTACTTAGGCTCCTAAACATGGCAGCTCACTAAGTGTGCTGCTGTTCAGCCTTAGGCTGTGCTTGCAGCAATTACACCCTAAGCAGGTTTATGTCTGGTTAGCGCTTGCCTGGGAGTTGCCCCAAAAAATCTGCTGCAGGGAATGGGGTGGGTGATTCAGAAGATGGCAAATGTAGTAGCAGTTCAGTCAAGTTGCTGCCTTGGCATCATTTACATTTAGGGAAATGTTGTCATTTAGGCACAGGGTGAAACAAGGGCGCAAATCCTTTGAAAACTGCTCTGGTTTATCTTTTGTTTCTAGGGGATGAGGACTTTTTTACACACGTACATGCTGCACTGCATCTTTGCCCTTCCAGAAGCAATTTCAGTTGGAGCTATGATTTGTGTTTTTTTACTCAGTGTCCTAAACTGTCATGTAGTGTTCCTCTGCCCAGCTCAACAGCTGCCACCTCCCAGCCTAGAGGTGGGTGGAGTGAGTCTTGTTTTTGCAGTTTGTGAAATATTTCAGGATGTAAGGCAGTCGTTAAATTAATGATGTTAGCCCTTGGGTATTAAAGACAGACGTGAACTGCAGCTCTGGATCATAAGAGCTTTGAGGCTTATCCCAGCCCTGATAATGGTTCCCTACTTTGGATTTTTCATGCATCTCTTACTATAGATTTGAAGTCACTGCAGGATGGTGGAAGGATTTAGTAGATGGACAAAAGATGACAGCAAGGCTTTTCTTTGCAACATTTTATGCCTATGAAGCAAATTTAAGTGAGCATTGGTAGAAAGGGGGAAAGACACATGTGCATTTTCTTTGGGAGAATGGGAAAAATCGGACAACTGTGTTCCTGCCTCTTGAAAGAGAATGTTTGCAGGATATGAAAATATTTTGTATACAGGGTACAGTGGAGGTGCAAAGGTATTTCAGCTTGTAAACTGCCTTATTTCTATCCCTTTCCCTATTTCTGTCCCCCTGAAAGAAGGCTGGTAGCAACAGTGCTAGTTGCTTTGCTTCACAGTGATGACAGTGTGCAGGTCGGGACATTCAGTGCAGTCCTGTCTCTGCAGTGCTTTCAGCTCCTTGATAGGGTTCTGATGGTGAAAAGTGGGACCTCCTCCAATCTGGGACAAAGGAGACAAGTCAGCCAGTGTGGTACTGTGCACTGCTGAGGTCTCTGGGCAGCTTCAGAGGCTAGTCACAAGTTCAGAGGGAACCGACTGCAAACAAAAACCTGGGTATGGCAGGAAAATCCTCTCATGTTTGACAAGGGCTTCCATACTGGGGTTTGAATGGGAAGTGTTCAAGGGACTTCTCCCTTCTCCTCCCCTTCCCCACCCATTCTCCCCTCCCTGCTTTGGGGTGTTGTGGTTTCTTATAAACCTTCTGTATGTTATAGGGGAGAGGAAGGAGTGAGGGCCATCTCTGACCCTCTCCTTCCCTTGGCAGTTTGCATGTTAATTAGCTTGGCCCAACAAGACAAGCCCACAGCTCGACAGAGCGTTGATTCAGTGGCCGAACAATGTCCAATTATCCAGGCCAGGAGAGCAAAAGGCCAGCCCCCAGCACACGGGCTTCGCGTCCCTGGACAGATGGCTCCTCAGACTCACTTGTCAGGGCCGGTAGTGCTGCTTGGGCCATTTGACATGTGTCAGAGGTTTCAGCTGAATGCATGTGCTACTAGCAGCACAGTTACCTGAAATACTGAGAAGTGCTCCTCACGAGCCCTGGGCAGTGTCATCCACTCCATGCCCTGCGCTGTGGCAGTACCAGTGGCTAAAAGGGAGCATGAATGTTCATGTGTGAAATGGGATTTTTGCACCATCAGCTTCCTTTGTCCCACACCTGGTTTGGTGACCTGGTGGAGATGTAAGCAGTTTAAAATGCACACCATTTGCTTTTCTCTTTACATTCCTATGTTTGTACACAAATGAAGACTGAGTTGCTCAGATTGGATTGCTAGAGCAAAGGAGGTGGTAGGAGTGACACTGGTTGCATGCCATAGGCTATGGAAGGCTCTACTCCTGAACTGCTTGATTTGGTGAGACCTTAGACCACTCCTTCTTTTTCCACATCCTACTGCCCTCAGAGGTTAAATGATGTTGGTATTGTCTTCTTTTTTGTACAAAGTTCTCAGTATTATTATTATTGGTTTTATTAAATGTGGAAGGTCTCCACTGTTTTCATCACCAAGCACTGAAAAGTGCTCTCTTGCAGCCGTGGGGAGCATCACATTAGATGGCAGTGAGGGCAGAAAAGGATGGTGGTCACCCAGCTTGCAAGTCTCAGGCTGGCCCCATACCAAGAGCTTCAGAGAGAGGTGTGAGGAACACCAGGGTGGCATTGCATACCTAGAAAGGAAGGTTGCTAGCACTTCCTTCTGAGTTAGCGAGGCCTCTGTCCCGATACGTTTTAGCTTTGAAGAGAACATGACAGCCATTTAACACCTAACCTCTGGGTCTAGGAAATGGAAGAACAATGCAGCATCTATCTGAAATAGCAGAAGAGATTACCCTGAACTGGATTTTGGCCAGGATGCTGTCTTTAGTTCTGCTAATCTTGCAAAAAAACGCCAAAAAACCCAAGCGGGGGAAAAAAGAAAAAGAAAAATAAAAATGTTACAAAGACTTTCTGCAAGACTGCAATCTTCATTTTCTAGTCTCTGATTTAGAAGGGAGAATATGCAATAACAAAGCTTTCTCTTTGCACACCACAGGACGTGGTTCATTACTGGCTCATGGAAAGGATTGCCCCTTACATGTCACTGGCAGCAATTTCAGTTGATTCTGGTTGGGAGACCAGGTCCAACCTTAGTTTGTTGATAGAAGGTAATGATAATGCATCTAAAGAAACAGCTGGGAGGGAAGAAGGGTGGCAGAGAAATTATAAAGGCAACCAGAGGGAACAAATGGGGAAAGTGAATAAGAGCAAAGGTAGAGTGGAGAAAGCATGTGAGGTAATTCCAATATGCTTGAAACAGAGGAAGGGAAGGCTGGAAAAATTAGACTGAGAGCAAAACTGACCATATTGGAACAACTGGAGACTGCTAACAAGTAGTAGAAGAGAGAAGGATATAAGCAGCAGCAAAATTCTGGAGAGCAGCCCTGTGGAGAAGGACCTGGGAGTCCTGGTAGACAAAAAGTTCTCCATGGAACAGCAATGTGCCCTTGTGGCCAGGAAGGCCAATGGTCTCCTGGGGTGCATTAAGAAGAGCGTGTCCAGCAGATCAA
>JANHGN010016085.1:0-20086 GCA_024605025.1 Megaceryle maxima
CCTATTTGCGAGGGCACATTGATGCAAGTAGGGGCTTTTCAGGGGAGGCAAATGGTAGGGTTTTGAAGAAAAAAAAAAAAAAAAAAAAAAAAAGGGGTGAAAGTTTTCTTTTCATCCTGCCAATGGGAAATGTGTCTTATGTGCTTCAGCAAATTACTGCCTTGAGGCAGAAAAAGCTCTTTGTAATACTTTGGTGCTAAAACAGGTACCTAGTCATCTATCCAGCAGGGTCTAACATAGCTGTATCCTCCAGAGAGAGGTGGATGCCTTTGAACTTGCTTTCCCAGCAGTGCTGATGCATCAGGGTACACTTTCAGATGCCATTTGTCTCTAAGGAGGTCTGCTACAGCTGCAGTACACATTTTATGGATTCTGCAGAAAGAAATAGTCCCTCAGAAAATACAGTAGCTACATTCAAGCGCATATTTTGCTAGTCTGTCTATTCTTCTTAGAAACATTGACAAAAGTGAATGCTCTGGTTATAATGTGGCATACTCAGTGCATCTTTCTCCTGCATCCCCCTGCATGGGGGAGCTTGGCTGCAAGAAGTCACATTCCTGGACAGTTTTGGGCAAGCTGGAGAGGGTAGGAAGACCAGCATAAGGAGTTTAATGCCTTCTATGAGGTTAAATGCAGGGGATGCTTAAGGTGGGATTCATATATCTTACACCATATCTCTGCAGGATAAAGCAGAGCACCTGAGCTAGTCATTCAAGTGGAGAAAATGCACTGAGATGAAAGAAGTTGGACCCAGGCACTTCCAAGTCCTGAGTCACCTAAGCTGTTTAGGACCTGTCAGCTTCACAAAAAGGTGAATTTCCTGCAAAGCCATTATTCAGGCGTCTTCTTTGGGCATAACAGCTGGGCTGGGGTGTTCTTGCCTTTGCTCTCAAGTCTGACCTTGCACTGCACATGGGGGCACAGACAGAGGGAGTGGGATAGCATTTGCCAGAGCAATGTTAAACCACGAAAAATATACTGAGGGGTTCATATGACAATAGAGAAAAGAAGTAATTGTTATTTCTGAGAGATTTGTGTAAATAAATGCCTAACTTGGAAGAAAAGGAGACTGAATGAAGTGAAAATGGCCTTTAAAGTCTTCAAGGCTAGTGTTGTTTTAGCCCTCATGATCTAAGGACACGACTGGGACAGAGTTTGTTGATAGATATCTTAACTCTCTCCACAGCCTTGTCTCACTCAAATATCACAGCACTTAACATTCCATCAGCAAACCAGGCCTGCTCTCTCATTACTTGGTCAAATCCTTTCATGTTGCTAGGGCTCAACTTGATTTTCCAAGTTTCCAGTGGATTACTAAAGCCACCAATTTTGCAGGTTTAATGATTTCTACCACCTTTCCCTCTACATAGCTCCAATTAAATGAGAATTGACTTGCCACTAAGGATAGTTACTGGGTAACTCGAATTTCAATTTGTCCCACTGTGTCCTACAGCAGAATGTATTTCTCAGGGATGGAGAACTGGCTGTTTCCTTTGAAATTTACTTTCTTAACCCAACTAGATTCAGGAGTACAGCCTGTTTAAGCTTTAGTTGCCACATACTGGTTCTTATTTATGACCTTAAGAGCTCCAAAAGCCTCTAGGTGTTTTCTGCTATTTTCTCATAAATGTGTTTGTACTCTCCCTCACTTTACACAGAATAAATTCTTAAAAGCTTTCTGGTGTAAGGTGTTTTTTCCAGCCCTTGAATCTGTTGTTCTTTTCTGTGCTTACTGCCATTGTTTTTTTCAACATGGTTTTAAAAACAAGCTGTGTCAGGACTGTAGGCAGTGCTCTGTTAGACCTCTTCAGATGTCTCTGCTTGCCCATCAGATGAGGATACCTCCATTCTGGTGTTCAGAGCTCTCCTGAGTTTACAAGACCAGCTCATTAAATATCACAAGACTTCTGTGAAACTAATTCATGTTAAGAGCCTTATTTTCATGTGGGTAAAGTAAAACATGGGTGAGTAAATGATTCGCCCAAGGCAGAGGCCAGACTGGTGCCTAGTGGTCCCCTCCTCTATGGATTAGAAAGCCGGGTTGCCCACATGCCCTTTTGCTTTGAACTCCAGCCAAGTGACTTATGTTCAGTTTAGAAATGCTCAATTTTATTGCTTTCCCATGTAAATAAAAGCTGCATATTGCTACTGGGTGACAAGCAATTTCCTCCCACTCCCCCACTTACAATTGAGGATAAACATTACAGTTGATGTTGCTTCAGCATGACATAGAAAACAGCAATTCATACATTTCCTAGGGAAGGAAAAAAAAAAAAAAAAAAGACTGTGCCTTCCTGTTAAAACTGCAGCTGCAGGTTGCCCATGCAATGCTACGCTTATAACAACTTTCTTGGAAGGATACGTTTATTTTTATTGTCCCATGTCACCTATGGAAAGAAGGGAGAGGAAAAAATGTGGTAGCAAAGTGCACCCCTTTGTGGGAACCCTTGCAATTATCATCCGGGTGTGCCTGGGAGCTCAGGTCAGTTTTCTCATGGTCTGTGTGCACAGCTGTGCTCCCTCTAGCTCTCTGTGATGCCCAGACCCAAAAAGCTGCCAACCTCAGGCATCATTCTCTGTCATTTTCTCCTCTGGGTGTAATAATGTGTCAAAGCAGAAAAGTCTACACAGGAATAAATGTGGGGATCCAAGTGTGAAGCCTGTGGGTCTCACTGGATTTACTCCTCAGGCCAGCAAAGAAAGCCTCAGCCACTTTTCACTGCACTCTGATCCTCACCTGAACCATCTACAGGTCACGATTAGTTTGGTTCAGAATTAACATTTTCATTACTAAAATGAACCTACTGCTCCTGTGGGCTGGGATTACAATGTCCTTCAATTTTTACCACAACAAAATGATACTATTAATTTCTGTCTGTGTTTTGCCTGTATTGAGCCTAGTACTGAGAGCAAATAAATGACATTTAGCTAACTTTAGGTGTCAGTTATGCAGACATAGACCTGCACTACTTAACTGGGGCTCCTTTCCCAGTCCCTGGAGAGAAACAGCACTTTTCTGGTGGTGACAGCACTGCCCTATTTCAGATACCTATTTTGGGCCAGGAGGAACCATCTCTAATTCCTTCTTTTGACTGTAAAATGTCTTTGATGAGTTCAGATAGCATTATCTACAGATGAATCCTGCTCCCTGGGTCTCAAAGATTGGTTTAATGCTCTCATATGATTTGTTTTATATTCCACTAAGAGAGGCCACTCTAGACAATAAAGAATGGTGAGAAAATGAAATTCAGTGAAAAAAGGAGGGAAGAGATCAAAGATCCTACAACAGTGAAGAGCATCCAGTTGTCCCAGACTCCACTCACTTAAAAAACAAAGTATTAAACTATATATTTATCTTTCCTATCCACAACCTACCTGCTGACCACAAGGCAACACAGTCTCCGCCAGAGCAGCCACTGAAGACTACCTACAGCTGGAGGAAGCCCACTCCACCAAAGCCTCGGTTTTAGGAGGTACTAATTAACCCAGGGAAAGCTCATGGCACCATCTAGAGGGAGGAAGAAAATACTGTAGCTTCTGGGTTGTGAAGTTTCTTTTTCTGTGAGGAGTACTGTCACCTTAAAAGATCAGATGGACATGGAGACAGGCTGGAGGAAAATCAGAGGATTTTCCTCTGACAAAATCATCTTTTTGAGGTGGAAGATGGGCAAAGGCAACTGTGAGAGGAATCAGATCCAATTACTTTCTCTGTGGCTGTCTGTGATCAATAGTGCAGTGATTCAAGGATTACATTTGAAAAAAATCTGTCTGGAGATGATGGAAATGTCTCAGGCAAGAAAGTATTAATGAAACTCACCTTCTAAAGTTGTGTCAGCTTCTTGAAAAGTCTCGACAGTCTGTCTGCTTTTTCCAGCTCTTCCACCTCTAAAAAATTACCGAATGACCAATGGATTCCTCCTCAATCCTTCTCACCTCACCATATTTGATTGTGGCCCTTTCCCTGCCTTGTATGTTTTCTGGGGTATGAAACTCTTTTTCACCTATTTAAGAAGCTCTGAAGAACTCTTATAATTTAATATTGTGGACAGAAGCAAAAATGAGGGGATGGAAATTCTGTAGTATGAAAGTCAGTAACATGAAGATCAGATGATATCTTGTGGTTATGTCTGGATTCCAAATGAGTAATAGTCATCTGGGCTTGGCTGCTTCTCAGAGTTTGTGCATCTCAGGATAAAGACTATCAATGAGTTAGCCTTCTGATAATATGCTGTGACACTGGTCATCCTCACAGCCCTGCTTTGCTGTGGGGTGCTGTGCAGTCCTGTGTAGGTTCTGCCAGCAGCCCTTTCCCCATGGCAATGCCACTGCTCTGCTGTGCCCTTTTCTGAAGGACCCAGCATGGGCACCAGTTAGCCCACAGAAGGCAGAGCAGATAAGGTGGAGCCATGTATGGGTAAGCTCAGGACACTTCAGCCCACATCCACAGCCAAAGTGAACCTCCATCTGGCAAGATTCAACATGCCAGGTGCTTCTCAGCAGAACCATATTGGTGAAGCTGGCATCAGCCATCTCCATGATGCTCAAGAGACATCAAAGGGCTAGTGCAGAGCGCAGTGCACTATGCTCCTGCCCAGCTCCATCTCTGTGCACCAGCCCAGCTCTGTGCAGGTGCGGTGGAGATGAGAAAGATAACAGGCCCTGATGTGAATAGACTTGGGCTCCATAATGCTGGCCAGGCTTGTGGCATGGAGAAATCACTCTCATCATGGGAGGATGAGGAGGCTGGCAAAGCTTGGAGAGGGTGTTAGCAGTTCTAAGGGTCTTCCCTGCATTTCAGGGGAATAAGTCAAGTCTCCATTGTGGCATCCTAGTTTTCAGCCTCTGTATGCATTTTGCTAGGGGTGGCCTCCAAAAGCTCTGCCTGAATGAAGCAGTACTACAGACACATGAAAAAACTTGAGACATCTTCCAATGAATTAGAGGAAGAAGGAAAATTGGAGGGATCTAGAGAATCCTCCCTTGCTATCCATTTATCTTCAGTTACATCTCTGTGGTGGGGGAAAATTACACTGATGTAATGAGGCTGTATCAGCACACGATGGCATTCTCTCTCTTCAGCAGATGCCTGCGACCTTATCTTGCAGCACAGGCACTGGACATTTCCTTCCCCTGGTCCAACAACTCAGAGCTTTATTCATCTCTTGAAAAGCGAGGATGAACTTTAGAAAGACACAGGGGGCTGCTATTCCAATCAGCACTGCAGCTTCTTTTACACAGGACTTCAGAGTATTACAGAGACTCCAGGTCTGGCTGGAAGAAAACACTGAAGACCACAGAAATACTGCTGAGCTGATGTGAAATGTTCCTGGTGTATGTGTACAGTCAGATCTTTCTAGCATTTGCTAGTCAATGTTACATTTAACATTAGGAGATCATGAATACTCTCATTACAATCCTACATTCATTTGTTTTATTTCTTTCTCCTGTAGGCCTGCTGATGCAGGCAAAATAATGCCTTTTGAATGTGTATTACATAGTGCTTCACACAAAGGTTTTTTGTCTTTTGGTCCCACTGCATTGTATGTGCTAAATGAAAAGCCAGAGATGCTGAAGCCCAAGCTGCTAAGGGGTGTTGTAAAAGTTTTAATGCTTGAAATTGTGCTGATCTTTGACATCTCTCTAGTGGGTGGGAAGATGATTTAGAGATAATTGTACCTATAATTTTCTTTTGAGATACTGCAAAAAGTTAACTCCATGTGCTCAGGACTAGACCTGGCATTTTTAATGAGAAAATGCTGTTTTGTCAGTATAAAAACTTTCCATAGGACTGTGTCAATTCAATTAAGTTATATTCATAAAAAGCATACCAAAGCCAGCATTCTCAATTCCAGCTATCATTGGCAATGTTCTTGGAATGAAACCCTGTCATTTTTTATATTCCCAAATGGTTGGTTTCTAAATTGCTTTCATTTAATGATTAAGTTATAAATTTTAACAATAGCCTCTATTGGCCCTTCTAGGTTGGCTGGAATGAAAAATGTGTGAATTTTAAGGGTTTGATTCCTACGTAAAAAGGAGGGAGTTGGGAGGAATAGACTTTTTTCATTTTGCAGGAGTGAAAAATCTGTGGTTTTGCAGGCAGTTTTCTTTTTGAAACTGAAACTGTAATGAGAAGTGTTTCGTGAAGATTGGATGTGTGTTACAGGATAGGAGAGAGCAAGTCACGCTGCTATCCTGAACTGAACAGCAGCAGAAGGCAACATAGCAGGTTTCAAGACTGCAACCATGCTCCAATTCTTACTGCAAGCAAGTCAGTCTCAGCAGGTCTGGAAATTGTAAGGGCCTTGTTTTTCCAGCTATATAACCTCGATGGATGTTTAAGCAGAGTCATTCTTAGTTTTCTTAGGAAGTATCTGATTCTTTTCTACTTTCATTTTGCATTAGCCATGATCTTGAATCCATGTCCAGCCAACCATCATCACCTTCTTCCTATCACTCCTTCAAAGCTTCATCACATAAATAATTGTAAAAATCCGTGCATTTGCTGACTCTCCAGGGAAGATGACTTGGAGGAAATTGCCTACAGGTGAATGCACTGAAAGAAGCAATTAAGAGGCAGTTCAACACCACTGCTGAACTCCTTCCAAGTGTAATTCTTCCTGCATAAAAAGCCTATGATGGATGTGTTGCAAAAATATTGTCGTACTACTGTGTAATAATGACAGATTCCATAGTCATCTGTGGAATGGTTTAGGTGATGCTGCTCTTGCCTTGGAACTAGTATAAAGCAGGTAACATGTACGAGTCCATTTCATCCCTATTTTTAATGATTCTATGGTTTTGCACAAGTTCAAAAGGTAAAAATAACTATTCTGGGCCAAGCCAAATACCTATCAGCCATAGCTATAGATAGTAAATTTAGTTGGGACTGTTCTTTTGTACTCTTATGGCTAATGCTTCTAACTCCCTGCTTTTTAAAAGCAGTGGCCATGTCCAAAACTTTGCAACATCAGGAATGGTCCCTGGCATGTGCTAATCTATGCACAGGAACATGCACATCTTTTCTCTAAATTCTTAGGGAGGGGCCATAAAAAGAGAATAAATATCGAGGGCATTTCCCCTGCTGAACTCACACAGCCTGGTAATCTGTGGTTTACTGATTTCAGGAACAAGATGGGTGCAGTATCTGCTTCAACAGACCTGCAGCCACTGAAGACAGTGTAATTAAATACTAAGTCTTTAATCACAAACTTTTGATCACCATTTAAAGATTGATGGGTGTTTGCTTTGCCATTCTTCCTTCTTTAACCTCTGGCCACATCTGTGTCTTATATGATCCAGATGTTTTCCTTGGCAGAGCTGCAGTCCAGACTGTCATCGCAGATTGTCAAGAGTACTATGCTATGCTTGTTCAGGAAATCCTAATCCAACTACACCATTCAGTTCTGTTCAACAAGCTGCTGCAAACACTTTTTTTTTTTCTTAGATTATTTTTGCTATTACAACACTTGATTTCTCTTTGAGTTCCTCTTCTAAGTCCAGCTCTTTCCTTCCCTGTAACTTAGTATTCACATGGGACAATTAAGGCAACATGGGAGATTTGTTTGCAAACAGGTAAAAGCCAACTAGAGAAAGTGTGATGGAGTCACTGACTCTAGAGGTCTACTGCCACCTTATATGTAAATAATTCCCTGTACAGTGGAAGGCAATGTACAGGCACTTCACATTATTACATTGATGTAAAAGATATATAGCAGTAAATATTGATGAGGAAGTGTTTTTAAAATTCTCCTTCTCTGTTAGATGTAGGTACCTATACAAAAGTTAGATTCGGGTATCTAAATTCTTTTAGGTAGAGACATCTGTCTCATTTTCCATTTGAACAGAGAAAGGAGGCTGCATTTTTATAAGAACTGTGATGGTTATTGTTTTCAGCAAGGATGGAGGACATCTGAGCTCCTCAGCCTGAAGTTCTTCAGTCTCAGCAACTCCTTTTTCCAGTTGGAGAACCTGAATCAGCTACCTATTAAACTAAACACATATGCAGCAACCCCCTACTTCTTTCCAGTTGAGACTATGAACACCCAAAATTTATGGGGACAGAGAAAACAAGAGAAAATTTAGTTCTTTAATCAAGTAATGAGGCATGATTGGGGAATCCCAGGTTCTGCTTCCTGATCACAGGCTGTTTTATTAAAGAGTGCTGAATAAAATGTATGAATGTCCTAGAGGTTAAGGAGCACAGCTGAGGTGGCAGACAGCAGCTACAGTGTCTTATGAAGCAGCCTGAGTCCTGCTTTGGGACCTTCTGGATCTTGTGGGCACAGTGGCCAGGATCATTGGGGAATGCACAAGAACCCTCTAAGATACTTGAGTGTGCCTGTTGCTGCCAAGTAAGGACAAGGTAAGGGGAACCACAAAGGTCTGGAACTGAGGAAACTCTAGCAGCTTCTGATGAATGTGATCTACTACCTCTGACCCAGACTGCCTGAACGATTTGTTTCAGCTGCCTCTGAAGGATCAAGCAACCTTTGAGCTGCTGTTTTCTCTAAGATGTATAATATCACGTCCATTCAGTGCCACCTACATAAACCTGCTTCCTTGCCACAGGAAGCACCAGGTTGGGACCCAGAAATCCCAGGCTGTGCAAGTCCTAATCATGCAAGAATTCTGAATTGTCTTGTCCCTTGTCATATTCATATCCTGACTCTTACAGAACCATGAACGCAGGCAATTAGACATATACTTCTATCTGCACTGCAACTGTTTGAATTTTAACCTTTCTTTTAGTATCTTCTGACACAAGTGCAGTTCTTGATTTGCCCTGTTTCTTTCTAGCTAACCATCAAATGCTCAGATTCTCCAGCCTTCAGTGAGAAGGAACATTATGAATGTCTACAAAACAACATTGTTGACTTTAGCAGATGTACATGTTTTGTAGTTGGTCCAGAGATGACATCACTTATATTCAGAAGAACTCAGTTCATATAATGAATTAGTGATGCTTTATATTTTACATAATTAAACGTGACGATGTCATTTGATATGGACAATTAAGCTCATATTTGTGAGCAAAGTACAATTAACAGTATAGTCACTGTGCCATTTTGGAATTGGCTTTCAGCGAGTCTAATAACATCACATGGCTAAAATGAAATTGAAAGTTTATCTTTAATCTACTTCTATCCTTTTCAATTAAACTTTTTAAGACAGACAGATTAGAAACAGGATGTCCAAACATCATGACTTCAACTAGACCACATACCCGAAAACTCCCAGTGTTTAGGCTTTTCCTGTAACAGGTATTAAAAAGAAATTATACTAATTGCAAAAAATGTGGTTTATGACTTTATAGATAAGAATTTTTCTTCAGAAGATCCTGGGGAAATGAACTTCCTGATACAAATTGTATGCCTCTGACTTTTGTGTACAACTAAATGTTTCATTGAAATTACTGAAAAATTGCACTAAGATGTAACACCTTCATAACAACACAGATAAAATGAGTGACACAGATCTTGTTAATTTTTTTTCTTAACAATCAGAGAGATTGTCTACAGCTGCAATTATAACTCATACAGGAAGCCCTGGAGTATTTTACAGCTATTTCTAGATTGTTGAATTAAACATTTACAGGGGCTGAGCACTGGAGCTTTATTGTCCAATATTCCTAATGGGGACCCCTAATATCTTCCCATGGGATTCCTGTGGATGCTGAGGAGTTAACATGTACTGTAGACTCTCTATAATAGGAAATTTGGGTGCTTTTACCTTTTTTTTTTTTTAATAAATGAGGATTTAATAACATGGCCATGATCATATTGGGCCAGTTAAGACAGTGTTACTAATTAGTTCACTAGTACAGATGTCAGCTGATTATCACAACAGCAAACTTCATTACACAGTCATAAGATGCCATAGGATTTGATAGGTTGAAATACCAGACTATGCCAGGAACTGTAGAGCCATTGAGTCAGCACCACCTCTACTTTTAGTCTCGATATTTCTAATTTAGGGCATAGGTGGGAATGTTATTAAAACAAGTAATTAACTATTGCTTCTATATTTATATAACATTATTGAAATACACAGACCAGAATCTGTATATAAAATTTTATAGGTCCTAACCAGAGGACCAGGCAGTTAGAATATTGCCTTTCCATCTGAACAATTCTGTAGGTGTCTGCTAATCAAATGAATACATTTTCAGTTTAAAAGTCTATATCTGAGCTGACTTTTCTAGGCTTCTTTTAAAGCCAATGGAGAAAAGCAAGTGCTTTTAAGCTCCCTCCCTCTAACCTAGATGTTTAAAACAGCTCAGATGAGTCACAGGCCATTAAGTACATATTTATGAGAAAGAGCAGAAAAAATAATTGCAAAAAAATTAGACTGAAGGTGATGTGTGGATGTCATCCAGAGGACCCTTCTGCTCAAAGCAAGACTAGATGTGGCTGCCAAGGGGGTCTCTATGAACTGTTTTTCTCTGTCTTAGAAAAGGAAGAGATTAGCTCATACACGGATGCTTGTATTGCATGTGTCCACGTAACAGGCAGACAAACTCTTCCACCTCTAGCCTGTTTTTCTGTATGTTTGCTAAGTGTTCAGATGGCAAATTCTTTTGACAGCTATTAGGAACATCTGGGGTGCAATTGCAACAATTAAAAGTAAAACTTTGAAGGAAAACCATATATCAGACCACCAGAAACAAGCACAAAGTTTAACTAGTTCCATGATCATTTACCAAAGAAAAACCTTTCTGCAGAGAAGTCACAGTCAGACCTTTTACAAGTGTACTTGTCATGTCAAGTGAAATGATTTGAGGTCCTGTATCTTCTTCCCTAGGTCTGAGATATGAATACAGAGGGGCAGCTCTCATTGACTTTACAGGTGTGATTCTGCTAGAAGTTTAAACCAAAATTAAACAGTTTGAAGTTTAGCACCTAAATGTAGCTACTTACATAGATTACTAGCTACTTACAGATTAATAGCTACTTACATACATTCAGGCTCTCCAGGTATCTTAGCTGTTCTGTAGTCAGTGGAGAGCTAGTCAGTACAGTCAGCAGAACCTAGAGAGATTTCGGTAACCAGTGTCTGGGGCTGTGGTCTAGATGTCTAAACACGGGTGTCTTGTGTCATTTAGGAGGTACTGAAGTATCCTATCTGTCCCTATCTCTTGTTCCAAAAGAAGTCTTTCCTGTTGGTCTTGTGACATGTAAGCCAACTATGCGTTGTTTGCTGTCTCGCACGTCCTTCTGTGATGCTGGGTGCCTTTGAAGGCCACCTAAGGTGTCTTACTATTGAATTACATACATTTCCACCTACTTGCCAAGCTTTTTTAGGTAGCATCTCTCAGAGGTACTGTCTTTTCTCTGAAAAATGAAAATTGCTGCTGAAAAATGTTCCCTTTGAATTTTCAACAAGCTGCAGGAAAGTGAACAGAATATAAAAGCTTCTCTCCTGAGACCAACACAGCTAAGCAGGGCTGTTGTAATGAAACAGCTGAAGTCCTTAGGGGACATCTACTATTCCCTGGGAATTAAAAAAAGTGAAAGGCTTAGTGAAAGTGTCTGTACAATGAAATACAGCAGACCTTTTACCATTTCTGACTTTGCTACAGACCTACTGGTTATTGTGGGTCCAGTTTCTTTATTGCTTTCTGTCTTCATATGCCTGTAAATTAAACTGAGATGATACAATTTCTAAAGGCTTTGAGATTCTTGAATGTCAGCGATGTATAAGGGCTGAGCAAAATATTTTAATGCTTAAAACAATGAGTAAAGGTTTTGATTCAGATTGCTGCTGGATTTTTGAGCCCCCAAGAAAGAAATACTGGGGAAGTGAAAGAAAATTATGTCAAAAAAGTTTTAGGAAAAATAATTAGAAGATCATCAAATAAGAAGGAGAACAGAGGCAGCTCTACTACTCCAAGTAAATAATCCATACATTTAACTAAAAAAAAAAAAAAAAAAAAAAAAAAAAAAAAAAAAAAAAATCAAAATTTCATCATTTAGACCAAACTTTTGCTTATCTGATAAAGTAATAATGTCTTATTTTATTCATTAAAGTATTGATAAGAATGGATTGCAAAAAAGACATTCTAATACTAACTTCTTGAGGCAACAGTTATGAATGTGCAGAACACTGACTGAATTTTCACAGATTTGGATCAACAAAACCAGATTTGAGTTTTGTGTAATATGGTTACAGAAGTGTGACAGTGTGCTCCCTGCCCCTCAGCAGCCTGACTGGTATTTCCCATAACTCTCCTCAAGTGATAACCACCAGTGGTGGTCATAATGGTTTGCATCTGGTAATGATGGCTTCATCATGCTCAAAGTGGATTTGGGGGAGACATAACAACACAATAACTGAGGGCTGGTTGAGCACATGCCAACTGAACTACAACTGGTATGCAAATAGAAGTCAATCATCTTCATTAGTGGTCAAGTGGATGCTCTTTCCACAGGACAGGGAGATCCTTGGATTTTTTTTCCCTCAGAATGGGACAGCTTTCTGTGGCCAGCTCTCCACAGCCAACTGGTGTGGCCTCACCAGTTCTGAGTACAGGTGGACAATCACTTCCCTAGTCCTGCTGGCCACACTATGGCTGATACAAGCCAGGATGCTGTTGGACTTCTTGGCCACATGGGAACAAGCTGGCTCATAGTCAGCTGGCTGTTGACCAGCACCCCCAGGTCCCTTTCCACCAGGCAGCTTTCCAGACACTCTTCCCTAGGCCTGTAGTGGTGCCTGGGGTTGTTGTGACCTGCACTTGTGACCCAAGTGCAGGACCCAGCACTTGGCCTTTTTGAACCTCATACCATTGGCCTTGGCCCATCAATCCAGCCTGTCCAGGTCCCTCTATAGACCCTTTATGTCCTCAAGCAGATCAACAGTCCCACCTAACTTGCTGTCATCTGAATACATAGATATATAGAGATATATCAAGATATATATAGACACGCAAACACATCCCTTTGTGGGCACCACTGGCTTGCAGGGCCCTGCTCCCAAAGCCATCCCAGTTCCCTGGTTACTGGTACAGCTCAGAGGTGTCACATCAACCCAACACCACCCATTGAACCTCACATTGCTCCAAGCTTCAGCCACTGGTCCTAGCATTGCTGCCCACATCCTACCCTCTCCTGCATCCCCACTGGCATCTGCCACCCTCCCCAGCCATGCACTGGGTCCACTGCAGCCCCTTGAGATACTGCTCCAGCATGCAGCAGCCCTGGTGATAGTTCAGAAGGAGTGGGGAACTCCTGTTCTGTCCCCTGTGGGTGCTTACTGGTGTAAGAATGTCATCTAGGAGAGATGGATGGATCTGGCCCTTGAAGCTTTAAATGATAAACTCACAGGTCTCCCACCCTGGGCAGGGCAGGTCAATCCCAGTTTCCATCAGTGCCCACACAGCCTGTTCCATGACAGCCATTGTCCCATGGGAGCCCAGGCCCTTGGGGACCCCTGCCCAGCCCCAGGAAAGCAGAGTTTTGTTCTGTCCTCAGGGTGTGGTGGGACATGATCCCTGTACAGCCCAGCCAGGGGATGGAGAGTGGCTCTGCACTGCTGCACAGTTTGGATCCATAGTCAGCCCTGCCCTGCACTCCTCAACACCCCCACATCTCCACCCTCCTCCCTGAAACTTCCAGTCCCACCTTGTCCTTGCCTCTCCCATGTCACAGCCATCCTCCTGCACCCAAGCCCTCCCCCAGCCAAGCCCACCTGGTTTCTCTGGCTACTGGAACTCTGCTCCAAATCATCACCCCACGACCACAGTGGCCTTGATGGGGTGGCAGCTCCCTCCTGAGGGTTCCCCTCAACATTCCAGCACACTGATGGGGGGGTACCCACAGGCACAACAGGAACTGAAGGCATGACTAGATTCATGGTTGGTAACATCCACTTAACCACCAGGTAGGATGATCTGTCAAATATGAGACACCAGTGGTGGATGGGCAAGCCACAGTTCATGCAAAAAATATAGTACTGGAAGCAGATGGGACTTCTCTTTGTGTATACTTAGGTCTTCTGTTCTGCATTTCTGCCCATAGAGAGTTTGGGAGCATTGCCTTGGAGCACTGTCTCCTGTGGGCATGGTGAAAGTTAATCTGTTGTGTGGATGTTGAGAAGGAAGAGAGACAAGAAACAACTCCAGCCTTCCCTTTGTCAAACTTTTCATTATACTGTTGCATTGTCTGAGACCCTTAAAGACCCTCATGGCCTATTCTTGGCTTCATGTCCAGTGACTGTGTTGTACTGGCCTAGCACATGGGCTCCTTAACACCTTATTAGGATGACAAAGCAAAGCCACTCACCAAGTGTGAAGGTCATGTTAGGTCAATCAGTATTGGGCATGGTGTGAGTTTGGAGTGGGAGTTCTTCACAGTTCTATTGCTATTTATAGTTCTGCTACTGGGAACCGAGTTACTAAGTCTTGTAAGGTAGCACAGTGTGAAAGAGCAGCAAGGGACAATGTGTGGGTGTATTTCTGAGATATCAGTGCTAGGTGCTTAGCTTCAGTTTGAGTTTTGTATACAGAGCAATAGAAGACTTTTTTTTTATTTTTCTTTTGTGCCTAGGGCTTCTACATTGGCACTCACTCAAAATTTTGGTTTTGAAAAGGCAGAGGTGGGAGCAGTGTACCAAAGGTAGCAATTGTGCTGAAGACTGTAATAACCAAAGTGATGGATAAATATCATAGCCTGAGTGACACCATGACTCAGGGTTAGAATTTTCTTTGGCAAAAGTTAATTCAGATTTTGGAGGAAGATTATTTTTTTTTTTACCACAACATATTGTTTAATGTGAAAATTAGAGACATCATTTTGTTGGACTGATTTTCTGGGGTATGTGTGTGGGAAGGATAGGGGTGACACAACCAAAAAACCCACCTCCAGCTTTGTGTATGAAAATTTGGCATGGAATTTTTCAGAGGGCAAGAGTTAACCTAATTTAGGTAGTTCTTAGGAAGATTACACAGCTGGACAAATATTGGCAAAAGATAAAATTAAACACATTTGAAATTTTAAACACATTTGCCCTGACTTACACTTATCTTTGTGCTTGCCACCCACAAACATCTTGGCAAACAATTTACTAGGAAGAGTGTTCTCTGAAAGAGCAATTTCTAGCTCTGTGCTGCAGAACAGTCAGGGAGACTGTGTTCACAGCCAGGTGTATTAGTAAACTCGATTCTGTTCATAAAGTCAGTGGCATCAATACCAGCTAGTAGGTCTGAAATAGGAAATGCTACACATCTGGTCGGTAGGAAAGGAACTGTCACACTGCACAGTATGTAGCTTGACAAGACAGCAAGGTGCTGGGCCACAGGTGGAGAGTGTGTGGTCTGTCACAGGCAACCACTCAAATAATTTGTTGGGCCAAATCTGTCTAGGGGCAGAGGTACTCCTGCATTTCCCATGCAGGATCTGGACTTGTTTTCACTCTGCCTTGGAGGTTGCTGGTGCCCCTGGGCTGAGCATGTACCTTCTGTGTGCCTTTCATTGTATTCCCTATATTGAGGTATTTTTTCTTTTCATATAGCTTTTAGTGGTGACATAGGGGATTTGAAATAAATACAAATCAGGGTTTTGGGAGACCTCACAAGAAACTTTATTATCTTTATACAAATGACACAAAAGAATGCATTTGTTAGAAATATCTGCATAATGTTTGAACACGTTTATGAAAGGCACATGGCTTTTGTTACTGCAATAAACTGCTTAAGTAACTCTATAATATGTTCAGCTGGTAGCTGGAGTCAGGGGTAGGTGAGGTAACATGCAGGTTTTAAATTCAGCACCTTATCAGACATTAGAGAAGACAGCATGGTCTAAGACCAGGCATTGTTAGAGGAGTGCAAGAGCATCTCAGATAGTGGTGCATGAGGTGATGGTAACACTGCTGCCTTTCCTGATGAAATGTCCCCAAAGGAATACTTGTCTTGCAGTCATGTGTAATATGCATCTATAGAGGGGTGTACATACCCCAGTCACAAATGGCTGGAGAAATAGGACGCTCTGGGGAACAAATGGTATATTTGCAACACTTGTTTAAGAACTGACTTTCCTCAATGAAGTCTCTGAAGCATTTATTTTGCTCCTACCAGGGAGCTTGTGAGACTAACAAGAAACTGCCAAAGGTTTTGCTGTGATAAAATGCATTGGTGTTAAACTTCCAACTTCCCTCTGCTTCCTGTGCAAACATATGATATTTTCTACAGTTTTCATGAAAAGATGTAAAAGGAGACAATAAAATAAGAAGTGAGTAATGTAAGTTGTTGCAAACAGTGTATGGAGTGGGTGTGGTGAACCTGAAAATGGGTTTAGGTCAGCTTTAGTGGCGGTCCAACGAAACTGCAAGGAGGAAGCTGTGGGTGGTGGGAAGAGCAGGCACAGTGTGAGTGGGCTCAACTGCACGTGGAGGCTGGCTTGCTCCAGGAGTCCTCAGGATAAGCTGTTGTTCTCTGGGAGAGGTGCCTGTCCAGGCACTGCCTTGGCTGAACCATTTGAGTCACAGCCTGAGTGCTTGACTGGCCCAGAGGTACTCATTTAATACCTCTCACAGACACTGCTGTCTTCTTTCAAAGGTATCGAGTTCTCATAAGCTCCTGTAAGATCAAGCTATAAATTTGAATCCTCAGGTCAGATTTATTATTAATTTTCTAACATTTCACATAGGAAATGGTCTTTTTTTCTACTGAACATCTGCTGTATCCTACTGATTCTGCTAAAAACATGAGGCATTTATTTTAAATATCTAAGTCTGGGTGTGTTACTACCTTCAGTGACAGCATTTTTGCTTCATAAAAAGTTTTTTTTTTTTACAGCTATAATATTGGTGACACCCCATCAGTTGGCAAGATAAGCATCATCCAAAGTGCTGTTCGTATTTCTGGAGTATATGGTCCATGTATAGCTTAGAAGCAATCTAAGTTGGAGGTCTATATATCCTTTTAAAGATTCTCTGAAAGTTGGGGGATGTTATGCACATCTGCGAAACAGGTGGGCAAGTACTTCAGCTAGAACTGCTACTACTATTTCCAGGATAACTGTTAATAATTATGCTGTCTGTGTCCTGAACGCAAATTCACTGTTAGTTATTTTAAAAATAAAGTAAAATAAGTAAAACTAAAAGAATTTGCCTACATCACAAAACTGGTTGAACTATGGGTTTTGTTTCCCTTGGTTACATGTTCCTACCCTTTACATATAAAAAATCATTCAAACAAACATATAAACCTGATATGAGATGTGAGGGGTTGTTGTGATGAGCAGAGTGGTAGTTGGCTGATTGAGGATTATACCAATTTCTATACTAAATACTATTAAGTGAGTAAGAAGAGATGAAGAAGCATAAAAAAGCAGTAAAAGTGAACTTAGAGAATCACAGAATGGTTTGGGTTGGAAGTGACCTTAAAGATCATCTAGTTCCATTTCCCTGCCATAGATAGGGACACCTCCCACTAGAACAGGTCCCATCCAACCTTGTCTTGAACATTTCTGAGGGGTAGGCATCCACAGTCTCTCTGGACAACCTGTTTCAGTGTATCACCACCCTTATACTGAAGAACTTCTTCCTAATTTCTAATGTAAATCTACCCTCTTCCAGTTTGAAGCCATTACCCCTCGTCCAATCACTATGGGCCCTTGTAAAAAGTCCCTCCCAGCATTCTTGTAGGCCCCCTTCAGAAACTAGAAGGCCACAGTAAGGTATCCCTGAAGCCTTTTCTCTTCCAGGATGGAAAACCCCAAATATCTCAGCCTGTCCTTGTAGGAAGGGTGCTCCAGTCCTCTTGTTCAGTCAGATCATAGCACTGCCTAAAGTCCCTTTGTTGTTTGTAATGCTTGATCCCTGTCTCTGATGGTGCAGGGATTACACTGCTGTTGGGACAAATCTTACCATGTTTCTGAGCCCCAGATTTCTCTCAGAAACATGGAGCCTTAACCTCCCAGGCCTGGTGTAAATTCCAGCGTAGTTATAGTTATGTGCAACTCCAAAAGTTAAATTAGCAGAGAAATAGGGAGGTAAGAGAAGAATGGACTTCCAGTTTCTGAACTTCTGAACAGCCACAAAGTTGATGAAGGGATGGGAGCATCTCTTGATTGAGGGAGCTGGAACAGTTTGGCCTAGCGAAGAGAAGGTTTGGAGGTTATCTCATCACTGTGTAGAAATAACTGAATGGAGGGTGCAAAGAGGATTAGAGCCAGTGTCTTTTCAGTGCTACAGTGACAGAACCAGAGGCAACAGGCACACACTGAAACACAGAGGGTGCCATCTGAACATCAGGAAACACTTCTTTACTGGGATATTGGCCAAGCACAGGAACAGAATGGTAATGGAGTCTCCATTTTTGGAGATGTTTGGAACTCATCTGGACATGGTCCTGGGCAACTGTGTCTAGGTGTCCCTACTTGAGCAGGGGCAGAGTTGAACCAGATGACTTCCACAGTTCCCTTCCAACCTCAGGCATTCTGTCATAATTGCCAAATTCGGTAAAAATTTTACAGACAAAATGAAATGTCAAAAAGAAAAAGGCTATTTTTTTTTTTTCCCATTAATATAGATTATTAAAAAAAATTGATGAGATCCTGCCTTCATAATGTCTGTTTCATTAAATAACTGACACTATGGTTGTTTTAATGAACTATAGTTTGTCTCTGTGGTTGTCCTTCAGGTAAGTATATATTTAGAGAGAAATATTAAATCATATTGTGGTTGGGATTTTTTCAGGTTAATTTTTAACCTCCTGTCTGAATATGGAAACTTAGAAAGAATGGATCACAACCATAGAAAATCTTTATAAGGAAGAGATATTTCTATGAAAGATTCTATCCAAGCATCACAGTTTTGCTGCAAATTAAGACAGCTACAAGTTATGTATGACACAACAGATAAGTAGTTGGGGCTGTGTCACTCGAAGGAGATTTTCCCCAGGACCAAAAGACTGAGAAAATGTTGCTTTTTTATTCATGTCAGACTTGAGTTGCATTTATGAGTGATATGCAGAACTAGTGGGAGACTAATCTAGAAAAGGTAAAGAATTGTTGTTTTAAAATTGGTTTTCTGCCTAAATAATCCTTAATAATGCTTAGTAATGCTGAAAAATGGCAGGCATGATGTCTCAAGTGGGATGGTAGCAGGTTTTTATGATGTGACAAAAGGTTATGAATAGCAGCAGGCTGGAGATAAACTTCTTTGAAGTGTGAGCAGACAGAAAATGTGGCCTATGGTAAAAGATGGAATTATGGTCAACAGACAAAAAAAATACTAGTGATGGAGATTTTGCCCTATTTTCAGCAAAGTATTTCAGCACATGCATTTTTAAACATAAAGAATCCTACTGAAATCAGTGAGCTTTCCTCAGTATTTAAAATTATACACATTTAAGTGTTTTGGATGAAAGAGCATTTCCAGATTATGGATATATAAAGCTCAGCTGCACAGTGGAAGTCACTTGGAAAGGATATGGAAAAAATATCTAATGAATTTATTATGGTGCAGAATATACTGGAATATCTGAATAAGAAAAACAGATTTCATGACTGCCACAGAATTTGAGGCTGCTTATGAAAGTCTAAAGTAGAGTGCATTTGAAATGAAGTAATTTTTTTTTATTTATTTTTTTTAATTGAATACCAGGAAATGAGTTTTGCTGAGAATAAGCCAGCTATTGGCATGCTTCTTCTGCAAACTATAACAGCTTTTCAACTTTATTTTCTTTTACAGCACAACATACAAAAAGAGAGCAGATACATTTGTTCACCTCCACGACTGACCAGAGACTCCAAGGTAAGTATGTGCTTTTACATAGAGGGCAAAACCTATGAGCATGTGGGTCTGGTGTAGATCACAATCAAACCAGAAAATTAAGAGGCATCCTGGCACAATCCTGTGTAACTGTAGGGGTTTTCTGTCTCATAGTTCATAAGCAAGTTTCAGTATCACCTGCAGGTGACTCATGGGAGAGTTGTGCAGGTGACTCATGGGAGAGTCGTGCAGGTGTCTCTGCCTTGATTTGCCTGTCTGTGGCCCTATCTATTGAGGGACAACACATGGGGAGCTGTGTAGATGGCTCAGCCTTGAGTTGTCCATAATCCCCAGGCCAAACAGGGCAGTG